>JACXGI010005251.1:14625-48434 GCA_016801175.1 Esox masquinongy | reverse complement strand
CTGTCTGTCTGTCTGTCTGTCTGTCTGCCTGTCTGTCTGCCTGTCTAGCAATGTTATGATTTAATTCTCAGTTAGATAAGGATGCATCAACTGCCTGCGACGTATCTGATGCTATGGAAACATGTATTCAAAGGAAACTCAGTATAAAGAAAATCATGGACAATGAAAATGCATTAGCAATACCTTGACAAAGGTGTACTTCATTCAGGTTGCCAGTAATATGCTGGTAGTTAACAGTGATGGGAAATGTCAAAGATGTTAACATTTCTTTCACAAGAACCCTGACCCAGCAAAAGCAGGTTACCCTTGTCTCTCTTGTGTCAGCATTACTCAGACAAGAGCAATTTTGGCAAAGGCCAACAGTTTGCGGTGATAAAAATAGCACACAATCACAGAAGCTGACGGTCAAATATTTAAATGACAAAAACTTAGGGAGACACAAAGTGTTATGTTCATGTGCCTATTATGTAAAGGAGAGGTCACGCTACAGAGCGTTCTTGTCCTGCTTGGGAAGCTACAGTTAAGCCCAAAATATTCATAACCATGCCAAATTTTGAGTCATAGTGAATTTTTATTTGACCAATAGGTTACTTATGGTTGGAAATTATATAAACAACTGACAAAACAGGGTAAGACATTGTGCTGGAGACACAATAACGTAACTATTTCTGTTTTTAGCCATGACTTGCAGTTGACTAATAACTGACTAGGGAACTACTGATGTTCAGCTGTTCAGCTGTTCTCAGTTTACAGGTGATTAGAACGCTCTCTCATGGTGGAAATTACAAGACCATTTTAAATGGTATAGAAACTTGCATTTTCTCAAAAATTTGCAACAATTCCAAGGGTATGAATAATGTTGGACATGGCATTTTTCGTAAAAATGTGACAAAAACAGGAATAGTTGATTTATTCATTTGTGTCTCCAGCACAATGTCTTACCATGTTCTGTCACTTGTTTATGTCATTTCCAGCCAGAAGAAACCTATTGGTCAAATAAAAATTCACTATGGCTCAAAATTTGTATGGGCATGAATACTTCTTGGCTTAACTGTATGTTGTTTAAACGGTCCTCATCATGGCTCATTAACTGTCCAGGGCACAGTGGAGTGGAATGATAGGTTGTATGATGAAAACTAGAAATCTGCTGTCATCTCTTAACTTTAACGAACAGCTCCATCAGAGTCCTCTTCGCTGTTCTCAGATGGTCTCAGTGTAAACCTTTTTAAGTACGTCAAGAATGAAGATCAAGAACATGGGGGACCTGGCTGCAGAGCAGTGCCCAGTTCACACCATGCCTCCATTCTCCCACACTGCCTCCTCAAAATCATATCCTCTTTCAGGCAGCCTGGATTCATTTCAGATGAAGTGAGGAGTAACGAGAGAGATTTCCCCGGTGGCACTTTAAACACCACGTGCCCTCAAACAGTCTGATTAATGCAGCCCAAGAAAGGGGCTACAGGGAGGAAATTGGGTGTGTGAAGGGGCTGTTTGGAGGACCACTCCTCCCCTGGATCCAGGGCCTCTCTGACTAAGAAAGGTGAAATAAATCTAGTTCCTTACTATCCTCCTGGAGAATGTAATTATTTCAGATGTTCGTGAGGAGAGGAAAATGGAGACCTATTAAAAGACAAGGATAGAGACCTATCAGAGGACTGGTCCTGTTGAGGAACGGCCACTCTTATGTGCATGGGCCTCTTAATGTCACATGGACTCATTTGGTTGTGCATGAATGACAGGAAACTGAGGCCCTCTATAGGCATCAAACGATACCCTCTTCAGCTGGAGTTAAAAACTGCATTTTTGGTGAATAGACTGTAGTAATGTCTCAGCAATGGTTTCCCAAATATTTCACATACAGCCTGTCAAAGCCATATGATTACTTGCTGCTTTCCTATTCCCTGGCCAACGAGACGAGATGTTTCCCAATCATGCTACCGTGATTTTACAATTTACAATTAGGCAGACCTTGTCAACACGGGGTCCTAGGAGAGCTGTGCATTGAGAGCTCTGCCTGGGATGTGCAGATCTATCTGGAGGCAGGTGGTGGTAGTAGTGGTGGAGGTAATAAGTTCTGTAAGATGCTCAAGGCATCAATCTCTGTTACACCTCAGAGATTTTATATGAGCATAGGGTCCCATAGACCAAGCATCTGGAAAACGAAGATGAGACAAGGCCTTGTTTTTGTTGAGTAATAACAGGAAGCATACTGTAAAAAAGAGCTAAGTGCACCTAAAAAAAGAACCCCAATGAGCCCTGGCCAAATGTAGTGCACCATAGGGAAAACGTGGTATTCAGGAGCAGCTCTTGTGTCTTAGGTTAGGTTAGCCATCCTTGTCAGATGCTATGGTGTGTAATCCAGTATAAGCCAGTGCACATTCTCCATGCTTCTGCCGTATAAACAGGCTTTAGTCCAGTGGTCTCCAAACATTTCAGGCATGAAAGCTACTTTGTACACATAAGACAATTCTCAGGCTACAATTATTTGTTAATTTATTATTTTAAATGATGCACATTCTTCTCCGCTCACCTGCAATTATTGTCCTTAGTCTAAAACATAAGCTACTGCACTAGGGTTTCTGTCAATATACCTGGTAAAATAAGGGTTAATAAACAACTTTAAGAGAAGCCCTATGCGGTCTGTTAGATCAGTGGTCCTCGAATCTCTCCTGGGGACCCTCAGCTATTCCATGTATTTGATGTATTCCAGAGCTAACACACCTGAATCAAATTATTAAGCCCTTGGCTGCTTGATTCAGGTGAGCTAGTTCAAGGCTGCAACAAAATTGTGAGATGGCTGGGGGTCCCAAGGAGAGGTTTAAGAACCACTGTAACTGTCAGATATTTTTCCTGAATTCTGTTTAACATTTTCCAAAGTTATGTTTCCTTAGTTGTATTTTACCTGGAGAAAAATGCAACTATTCATAAAGGCTATTCATAGAGAAAGAAATGTGATATCCTTAGAACATGTCATTAATTATCTCACATCATAAAACACACATCTCACATCTGAAAAAAAAACAAAGAAAAGTTTTTTGAATGTAATTACCCTTTAATTGTGCACCTGGGCCTTTTTGAAGGTTTAGTAATGGACCAATATACCATTCTTAAATAATATACCATATACCATATACCATAACAAATAATAGATACAAATCAATCACATACTCAATTTAAATCAGCCAGGTAAGTCTACTTTGAACTTTCCCCGAACACCTTCTCAAGGCCGCATGTACATTTTCTTGACTTGTTTCCAAAGCCACTAATGACTGGCCTTGCATCCCGACCTGTTGGAAGCCTTTAGTCTCCAGGCTGAGGGGCTACAGTGAGGACGTTGGATGGGGGTAAGCCCTGGAACCTTGGCAGGCTGATAGGCCCAACATAACGGCTGATGTGACACATCCAGCCCTTGCCAGAGGCTCAGCCCTCTCCATCCATTCAGGCATTAGACTGAATCAAGGCTCAGGGCCCAGAGATTTACTTTCCCTATGTGGTGGAACAGCCTCAGTCAGGACTGTGAGGGGGAAGGCAGGGATTGGTTGTGTGGCGATGTGTAGGTCTACTGAAGAGCAGCATTGAGTGGGAGCTCATGTATTCATGTAGCACCTTAAAAATTTGCCTGGGAGAATGTAAATCTCTCACTGTTATTATGAATACATTGACATGTGAAGATTTATGGTGTGTGTGTGTGTGTATTGCATGAGCATACCCCTGTGCATTGAGCTGATTCATTTAATTCCCACTGCTCTCTAAGTTTAGGTTGCTGTCAAACCCACACTCAAACCAGAAGCTAACAGAGAGTGAATCCAGAAGCTAACAGAGAGTGAATTGTGCCTCAGCCTTCAAGCGAGAGTGCACTGGTCTCTCCGCGGACTCCACAAAAGTGCCAAAATGTCTTTTCAGCCTGAGTGGCCATGATGCCCTCAGTGTCAATGCACCTGGGCACCAGTGGCCCTCAGAAAGCTGACAGAGGAAGAGTTATGTAGTGTCCTCTTCTATGAGAAATACCAGCACTACTGGACTTACATAAAGCTTCATCCTCTTGCAATATCTTTTTCCAAGGTCTGCTTCAGCTTTAGCTCAAAAACTGACATACTCCTTTAGAATTCTCTGGTTCAGATGGACAAATAATTTATGGTTCCATCAATGATGGCAAGTCTTCAAGGTCCATAGGCATCAAGCATCCTCATATCACAAGACATAAAAGGAACTACTGTGTTGTCCAAAATGCTCCTCTTTTGAGTCATCTGTCTATAAAACATTCTTCCTGGACTCTCGATTAGTCCTGACAGGTGCTATCATGTACATTTTGGCAAACTTGAGTTGAATTTTTTAACCAAACACTGCATCCAAGAATTGTAAAAATTTCAGCAAGCTGAGACCAGAAGTGCTCCTGGGTCAAGCAGGAAGACAATAATCCAAAACACACAAGCAAATGATTGTCATAATGGCTGATTATCAATACATGTAGGTTTTGGAATGGCCAAGTAAATGGGCAGACCCAAACCTAATTGAGATATTGTGGCATTACTGGAAATTAGTAGTTTGTGCAAAAAAGAGACACAAATTGTTGAGTTAATGCTTTTCATGAAAGAGTGGGGAAAAAATGTTTAACAGCGATGTGAGACACTAATAACTACAGAAAGTGTTTAGTTGAGACACTGATAACTACAGGAAGTGTTTAGTTGAGACACTGATAACTACAGGAAGTGTTTAGTTGAGAAACTGATAACTACAGGAAGTGTTTAGTTGCAGTCGTTGCATCTAAGGTGGCACAACCTGTCGTTGAGTGTAATCACATTATCACAGGGTTGTTGAATGCATTTCTTCTTTTTTAATAAGTAAACAAATGCTGTGTTATTACTATATTGTCCACTCAGTTTTCCTTGGTTGAAGATCTGAAAACATTAAGTGAAAAAAATGGACGATATCAGAAAGGGGAAAATATCTGAAAATATCTGAATGCCCAACTTTTGTCTCCAGTGGCTTCAGTGGGCAATCACCAACACCAATTAAGGAGTGGAAAAGCATCCTCAGGTCTGACAAAGCCCAGGAGGTTAGATCCAGCTGTTGGCTGCAAGAATGTATCGCCGTCCAATCAGCAGCTGCTACTTGACATTACAGCATTTTTGTCGTTACATTTTCCACTAAATAAAATGTGGTTTTAGTATACCTACGGAACATATCAAATCTTGATCAATCTTCCTGCTTTCCTATCCACCCCCAACGAGAATCTTATATTTTAATCATCGTGCAAATAGCCACTGTTCTTGCTCGTTTCACTCTGTACCTCAGTAGCAGTCAGTGTCTTGTTTCTGATTGACACATGCTCTTGGGCGCAAAACCTACAACCCAATTATAATTATTTCCGGCAGCAGGTGGCCATGCCCCCAAACAAAACATCCTTAGGGTCCCAAAAGCCTGGAGCCAGTCCTGCTCAGATTCAGCACATAAATTCGACATACAGATTTTCATGTCAAGGACCCCGAAATATAAGTCCGCAGGGATGGATCCCTGCCCATGTTTGTATATACAGTACATTTCCAAAGACCGCCTATTAGGTTCCTGTGAGCCTCCCACACCTTGTGAGATCCACAATGACTACCAGCAGGAGTCCGACTATTCTACAAATATAGCCGTGGTGCTGACAGAAAAGGTTAGAGTTATAAAACAAATGTTCTGCTATTCTACACATTGTCGTGAGTCTGGGGGCTCAAAACATTTGGGGATCGACATACATTGTTTTTAGAAACCCTGGTTCTTGTAACCCAGTGAAAGTGTCATGGCCACCAAGTCTTCTGTTCTGGCAGAGCGGGGCGGAGCAACTTCTTGTTTCTCCAACTATGGCCACTGAGGGGGAAACAGCAAAATGCTAATCCCAGCATCTTCTATTCACCATTAGGAGATTTGTCAGACGAGGTTTCTGCAGATGCAGTGATTTTCCGCATGTATTGTTTTCTGTTTTCTTTCCTAAAATCACAAATTTTGTCCAGGCCTCTCACACCTCATGCATGTAGAGTTTACAGTTGGATTATCCTAAGAAAGGACTCAGTGAATTCCCATTCTTAATAGGCTTGCAGGGACAGCATGTCACACTCTGACATGTGCTGTGGTAGGAATGACAGAGCAAAGCAACTTCACACTTCTAATCCCCTCAGACAGGCAACACAGATTCATCAGAAAACAACCCTCTCATTTACACTAGATGTTTTCTCAACATGGAAAAGGCCAGCATGCTTTGTTTAAGAGAGGAATAAACAGATTTGTTTTATGAACTGTATGTGAAAATAATGAATGATTAATGAATATTACAATATGAGACTGGATCTGACTGTGTTTATTGATCATCAGGGTCTTACGCAAAAGTGTCTCTCTCTCTCTCTGCCTGTGAGAAATGAAGGGGTGACCTTTCACTGACCCCAGCACCATGCCAACTATGTACCAGTTAGACTGTGCTCTGCTCTGCTCTCAGAGCAGACTGACTGGGGTGCCACAGGGAAAATAGCCCCCTGCAATTCAGGGGCCCTTGCGGCCCCGGGCCGACGGCTGTCCACACACATGCCTGCCAAGCCAAACACCCCAGCTGTGTTGCCAAACAAGGGCTCATATTATTAAGCTCTTCAAAGCTGGAGGTCTCTCACTATGGACCACTGACTGCTGCAGGCGCTGGTTGCATTGGGCAGAATTATTTGGATTACCGAGACAGAACTCTCTCCGAAACATTGACTAATAGACTGCTCTGACATAGACAGGCTATAACAGTCAATAATCTGGACCGCGGAGGCGCAGTGGAAGATAACGGTGCCGACAACAGCGTTTATCCTGATGATGATGTTAATGATCCTCTCTTAAAATAAATCAAGCCGGTTCAGGTTGTGATCTTTCATAAGTAAACTCCACCTCTTCATAGAGAAGGGACCGGGAATGGAAGGGACTGGGGATGGAAGGGACTGGGGATGGAAGGGACCGGGAATGGAAGGGACCGGGGATGGAAGGGACTGGGGATGGAAGGGACCGGGAATGGAAGGGACCGGGGATGGAAGAGACTGGGGACAGAAGGGCCCGGGAATGGAAGAGACTGGGATTGGAAGGGACCAGGGATGGAAGGGACCGGGAATGATAGGGACTGGGGATAGAAGGGACTGGGGATTAAAGGGACTGGGGATTGAAGGGACAGGGGTTGGAAAGGACTGGGAATGGAAGGGACTGGGGATGGAAGGGACTGGGAATGGAAGGGACTGGGGGTGGAAGGGACTGGGGATGGAAGGGACTGGAATTGGAAGGGACCGGGGATGGAAGGGACCAGGAATGTAAGGGACCGGGGATGGAAGAGCCCGGGAATGGAAGGAACTGGGGATGGAAGGGCCCGGGAATGGAAGGGACTGGGGATGGAAGGGCCCGGGAATGGAAGGGACTGGGGATGGAAGGGCCCGGGAATGGAAGGGACCGGGGATGGAAGAGCCCAGGAATGGAAGGGACTGAGGAGTGACTCCAGAACATCCTGCTTGTCACTTCCCGTCAGTCACTGCACCATTAGGAGGTTGTGGGGCTGTTCCTGGGGTATGTCATCCGTGACATAGTAACATTCCTGCTATGCCTCGATGACACATACATGCAGCCAACCTCTGGAGAATGGGAACCACCTAGACCACTCAGGATATCAGAGTGTGTTTATGCATGTGTTTAAATGACAACACTGTTACTAGAGTCATTATCATTGTATAGAGCAATTGCATCAAATGTTGCCCCTGCTTGTTTCCCATCTCCCACAAACTACCAACTCTGCTTGACCAACCCTGCTTGTTTCCCATCTCCCACAAACTACCAACTCTGTAGAAATGAACCATTTGCTGACATCACAGAGGAAGACATCTATAGCCATGTTCTGCTACAGAAGAGATGCACTGTTAGTTTGGGTTTTGTCATTCTCCTCACTTCCCTCCACCGGTGTGCTGCCGTGCTCCGTGCACAGCCTCATGCTGGCCATCCTGGGAGTATTAGCTTTACTGTCTCAGGCCCCAGTGGGCTCAGCCAATCCGGAAAAGACAGACAGGGGCAGTGGAGCGAACTGCAGACCACCTGAAGCACCACCACACGACTCCAACGCAAATACATAGAGGGATGACATGATGGACAGCTGGAGCTTCAAACTTTTTAAACAGCTTTAACGAAGCTCGGTATTGTGTGAAATATAGTTCTGTTTAGTTCCGAATTCAAGTCCTATGAATCCACTGTAATGTGGAATGGTTATGGATTCCCTCAGAGTGACCATCCATCTCACACTGACTGTGGAGAAAACACAAGGGCCAAACAATGATAGTATCTCCCAGTTTGTTAAAGCAGGTCCCCATGGCTGTTCTAAATTACACAGGTGAGAACCCATCTGCTTCGTCTTATTTACAGTCCACCTCTCAGCTGGTGTACGTGTTCTGCCTGTACAGAATAGCAAGAAACCACCAGGGGTTGGACATACATACTACTGATATACCACTGTAGATCAAGTGTCACACGTCTTGAGAGTTTATAGTTAATAGGATGAGGCGATTATAACTTGATTAATCTCTGAAAACACAGAAGTCAAGTCTCACATAATTTGTTCAGCACGCAGAGTCTGCCCACAGGTGATGGTGACTTGATTTGCTCATTAATGCCTGTACAGTACGTGTGTGTGTGTGTGTGTGTGTGTGTGTGTGTGTGTGTGTGTGTGTGAGAGTGCATCCCCGGTTTCGTCTCCTGTGTGTCGGTGCTTGGGGCCCCACGGTCTAATGGCTGGGCCGTCTCCGCGTGGTGTGGCTCTGCTTGTAACGTGCTACCCCCTCCGAGAAAGGACACCGTGAATCATGTCACTGTGGATCTGCGGTAAAAAGTGGAGCCCTGCGCTCTACTCAGACAGACATCCAGAGCCTGCGCCAGCAGCACTAAGTCACAGTGGTCATCCCTGCTGTTTCATATGCGGAGCATGACAGGTACAGATTTATGGAGGGTCGTACGGCACCGCTGAAGAGGGGAACAAGAGGGAGGAGGAGCTGGACGGGCAGTCAGCATGGCACACATGGTTGCGCAACTTGAGAGGGTCAGTGTTTCTGTGCCAGGGCTGCCCCGTTGGGCGAGACTGCGACAATGCCAGAGGCATTATATGTGTGTACAAAGCTAGCATTGATATTTTTGTACCCTTCCCCCCAAATGTGCCTGCCGTCAAGATTGTCTTTTTTTAACAGCTCGTTCTAATTGGCACGGGACACATCAATGTGAACCTCAGCATTGTCAGCAGATAGTGAGAATGTGGAGGTGTAGAGATGTTTAGGTTCACATACACAACTCACAATATCTAATCATTCATAGCTTGCCTTGAAGGAACTCATGGTAGTTTCAAGTTGTGTTGTGCATTTTTGATCTGAGACAAGACTGTAGCCTTCTGAAAAAAAGTTAACTGAAAAGCAGAAATACCAACTACAAAGGATAAGTCAAAGATCCTTGGTTCTGTTTGTATTAGCAGAACACTCTGAGTACAAGACTGCCATCTATTGTTTTCAGAGGGTACCTTCACACTTCACAAAAACAAGTATTTTGTGATAATAAATGCAGGTTTTACTTGACTTCTGCAGTAAATGTAATTCTTAGGAATAGATTTATCGTGTTCAGAGTATGTAAGGCGTGGGTATGAAACTGTATATGTAAGGCTGTATAATAATGAGCAGCTCAATCTGTTGTACACATGTCAAGAAGGAAGGCAGTGTTAGTTCTGTGACAGATACAATAGTGCATAGTGTCTTGTGTCTTTAGAAGGTTTTGCTTTCTGTAATTCATTTCTAACTACCCATTAAGGACAATACAATAATATAAGGATCTGTCTCCTTGACTGTGTAACACACTCCTGGTCACTGTCAAGGCTGAAGAGTCTATGGTCTTAAGCACAGATCAAGACTGAGCTGTTCAGAAAAGCTTTCGAGCAGATATGATAATTATGTTCTGTTGTCTACTGGATCTGAAGACACCTGTATATAATTTTGATTGTTGTCTGCTTACAATGTTCAGTGTATTTAATTGAATTTATAATCATGGGAGGCAATAAATTCCTAGTGGGTAAACCGTGGAATATGTAACAGAAAGGTTACGGGGTTCGAATCCCTGAACTGACAATGTGCGCCCTGGAGCAAGGCACTAATTGAAAATAAATAGGTTTATTTTTTTTGTTAAACTTGATTTTAACCACTTGGGACAGGTTCAGAAAAATGTAATTTCAACAAAGGCTCGGTTCAGCCTGTAGCGCCCCCTATAGATCAATCGTGAAAATGCATTTTCCTGTTTTTATATTTTGGGTCATAGCTTACGCTGTTGTTGCAATTTTGACAAAATGCCATTACGGTGGCATAACAAATCTTTTCCAAACAGCTAAGCATGTCTAGCTATAGTGCTATCGCAGATTTAATATAATACATTATATACACTTACACCAACCAGCTCCATAGTTCCAAATTTGATCAGTTTCACCTGACCAAACCTATTTCTGTTATGCATATGAAAAACCCCAAATGTGTTTCAATGCTTGATTTGGTGTCCAAACCAATAATATCAAATGGATTTGACTGAAATTATAAAATTAAACTATGACCATGTTTGTTTTTAACTGATGTTTTGAACCCTCAGTCACATTAAAAGATTTTCAATCCATTACCAAGAGCCCTCCCCCAGTTTTTTTTGAACAGCTGTGGGATATGGCTGCAAAAATTGATCCCTGCAAATACACATATAGCTATTATTGCAAAGCATAACCGTGAAACCAGAAACATAGTTTGAACCATGTTTAAGGTTATATTTGAACACAATGTTTGCAAATTTTGAACTGCGGTTTGGAAACAAGTAATCCGTGGGTGCTGCTATGCGACTTCAAACGTATTCTCTGTTGCTCGGTTACAGCCACAGAGGACAGTATACAGGACACAACTGAACAAGACAGGAAGTGGTCTCAGTGTGAGAAATAAAGTTGTGTGTGAGCTCACTAGTCACAGATTTCAAGAGGACAAGACTATGTAAAGACTTTTTGATAGACCTAATGTTTCACCTACAATGTTAGGTTTGAATACACTAACAGGCCAATTCGTCAGGTACACCATCCGTTAGTACCCGGTAGGACACCCTTTCGCCCCCTTCACGATTTGATGTGGTGTACTTAGAGTGCCCTGTTAGGGCTGTCGCAATTATTACATAATTGCCTGATCGCGATTATTTGAGCCAGATCGCAATTATTTTAGAGACAACGATATTTTAGCACAATATTTTGATTCCAAAATCATATACTTCCAATGTCAATAAGAGGTTTTTAAGCCAATATTGGAAACGTCTCAACAAATACCATGCAAATTACATCCGTTTCCATCAATTAGGATGTCTAGCGCATGGGAGCAGAACAGCGTTTGACATCTCTGTGTAAAGTTATAGGCGCAGATACTGAAAGTTGTTTTCTTCTTAATTTCAGTATGTTTAAACCGATTTTAGAATTGTTTTGCTGTGCACAGTAATGTAATTTAGCCATATTATTATTTAATACACAAACGCATTTCAGTCGCTTATCTGTTGCATCAACTCGATCGACGAAAGAAAAAAACACTCAAGCGTGTGTAAAATATTTTTACTTGTAAGTCGAATTTTGTCATTTCCATCCATATTTCCTGATTAGATAATGCGCAAAATGTATGGATAAAAATATATGTTGTGCCACTGCATATTCAACGTTGAAACAAGTTTTGCTACGAAAGGCTGTTTCAAATAACTAGGCTATAATATTTGCAGCAGAACTAGAGGTGAAACAACACGATGCGCAGCGAAATGTTGTAATTTCTTTGCAGTTTTGTGAACAGTTAACAACATTGATTTAGTGCTAGTTCCAAAGCTGAACACACCTGCACCACTCTGGGCGCATTTTGGTTTTAAGATGAATTAAAAGAGGTGAGCCCAATAATTTGGAGGAGGTAATTGCTGGATAAGCTCCAGAAAGCCGGATAGCGCTCAAAAGCGTAAACACCGTATTATTATAGTATTATTATGTATTATTATTTACAGTATTATTATGGTTACACTATTATAGTGGCATGACATTTACAATATTAAAATTGTTAGGCTAATCGCAATTATTTGTTTGACAATAGTCAACTAAACTGTCATAATCGTGACAGCCCTATGTCCTGTGAGTGTAGTTGTATAATGTATGGCTGGATTTAGGTATGCATGTTTAAGCTGATCAAGACCTAGCTTTCGAGCGGCTTGATCGCCCCTAGAAACTCTAGGGAGTGCAGTCCCAGGTGTTGTGAAGCAGAGTAACACTGGGTTGCAGTCCAGTGTGTTGCTTTCTGAGGTATTTTCGACGCTAGCGGGAACTCATTGTGTAAATTACGTTTTTTAAAAACACACAACCAACTGGTCCAAGGATTTTGTTACTGGAGAATATCAGAAGTTAAACTGCATAATTTATTGTAGTGGCAGAATAATAAACTACAAAAAACATCACATTTATATCAACAGTGATATCATTTTCCCCTAACCCTCTTATCCATAACCACTGAAGGAAGTGGCCACTCTCAATAAGTGCTGTTGGTCAGAGAGAGGCTCTGTGGCTGAAACGCAATCCGGGCTCCCCACTGCTGGAACAGGAACTATCACGATTAAGGGAGAAATCCACAATAATGAAGCACTAAGCCACTTCCCAGGGAGCCTAATAGGAGGAAAGAAAGAGAGGAACAGTGAAATGACAATGCAGCCAGGACAAAAGAAGAAGAGTGATAAGAGGAATACGGTGGTCTAATCCTGGTTCCTATAGAAGGATTAAGTTGTGCACTCTCTCTTCAGCTGACATTCTCCTCAGATGCCAGGGTTAAGCAGGCCAACCTCTGCTCCCTCTCCTCCATCTGCATGCATTCCTCTGGTCTAAGGGCATTACGGGCATTTGGAATTCTTTTATCCAGAGGTGTAATATCTTAAGGGAGAATTATTTTGCTGTATATCTAGGCTTGGCAGGGACCAGGTCAGTCTAATAGATGTCACTCGACTGTCTAATCTGATGAGGAGGAGGTGATAAAAACACTCACTGCTCCGTGAGCTGATTTCCCCTGGGGATGACTGGACAAGAGAATGCACTTATAATCTCTCTACATGCACTCAGTCTCATACAGGGACTGGCAGACCAGGTAGATGAGTCAATATCATGCAGAGGAGAATGGTATTAATAACCCCAACAAGATTGGGATGACAATCATAATCACGGCAATAATCGTTTTGGTGTGATTAGTCATGATATATTGTTAGCCTACACTGTGCAATAATAGGGCTTCATTAGAGCACCTTGTAACTGAGATGAAATAGAAACATCACACCGATATCTCCATGCTACAATGAAAGTAGGTGAGGGATACAGGGCTGTTCAAGTCCAGTCCTGGAGGGCCGAAACATTTCTGTCCTTTATCCTCTACTATTAATATGGGACTGATTCAGACCTGAGATGCCAGGCGAAGGCAATCAACTAGCAGGTAAAACCAAAAAACAGAAGTGTTTCGGCCCTCCAGGACCGGTCTTGAATGGCGCTGGCTTAAGATGAAGACATGGGTTTAAAATGTGTCTGCTGTTGTCTCCCTGAAGTAGTGCCGTGGGTGTTTGAGAAGAGATGCTGTGTGTGAGAGAAGAGCGGGGGGTCTGTAATGAGTGTTTGGTGGTCCACGGTGCGAGGGACTGCTGAGTTCTGTATCGCCAAAGTACAGCCAAAGACGGCCTGGCAACCACCCACAGTGCAGAGAGAAAGTCAGAGAGTTGAGTGGGCTGAGTAAACAGGAAAGAAGAAATTCACCTCGCATCGCAGTGTCAATGATGAGTTTTACTCTACCGATACTACAACCTACCTCTGAAAGGTATCACAACCACGACAAGCCGTGAGGTCCCCATAATCCCACGATGAGGAAACACCTGGAATTCCATCAGTGTCAGCTCTCTCCCCAATCACTGTCTTTTTTTCTTAAAAACGCCTGATCCAGGCTGGGTAAGCGAGAAGAGGCCTAAACAGGTCTAATTCAATAAGAATAAGACTGGATCCGCTCTGCATTAACTACTGGGGCTAAGATGGGTGTGAATTGAATTAGCAGTGAAGCTGGTACATGGACATGTGGGAGCAGAATAGAGGCTGTCAGACAGAGGCACGCTCTAATTAAGGATCATTGTCAGAGTACTGCTCTCCCAGTGAGCTGGCTTACAGAGAGGCCAGGGTGAAGGTGCAACCCATTTTTAGACGGAGGTTCTGCTACACCACAGCATGGGACAGAAGACGAGAGCGGGTGGGTGCTAGAGTTACTTGCCTATCCATTTAGGGTAATGTGAATTGTTCTCGTTCTTTTCTTTTGGCTCTATACTTCAAAAGTCAAATTACTAATACCACTTGCATACACTCGCATTTGCCTTTGGAGTCTGCTATCGGTGTTTGTCACCGTGACGACCAGAAATGTGTCAGTGGATGTCAAGGAAGTCATAATGGGCTTTGGATGTGTCACGTCACCGCTGGATCCGCCCTTCTCCTCGATCCAGCGTTCGGCGCCTCCCTCTTTTTAACCGCTGCCGGTTCTGCCACGCCTCCCCGGAGCCCAGGAAGACTACAAGTCCTAAGGGACATGAACTGTGTATCTCTTCTCACCTGTTTCTCATTTGTATTTAGTGAAGTATGGGCTTCGTTTGTTGTTTTCTAGCTGTGTACTGTATGCTGGTTTTGGCCTATGATGCTGTCGTCTCTGTTGTCAGCACACCGGTAATATATTTGTACCTCTGTCGGAGGATCCTTGTTTGGAACATTGCAGACTTACCTGTTCTGCCCATCGCTGCTGATGTCCTCGCGGTTGTTTCCACAATTCTAAAACATTACAGGAGGAGGTTTTGAGCCTGTATGGATTCCTTGGTTACGTCACTGATGATGTAACTACTTACAGGAACAAGTCATTCTCTAGATTTTATTCAACTGACCTTGCCTTTCCTTTGCTGATATTTTATCGTGACAGCTGCAGAGAACTCCTTAGTCAGTGACTCTTTGGTCACCATGTGAACACGTGGACTGGTGGCTGGGAAACTTTAAAACACAATGAAATCAAAGTGCCTATCTAAAATCCCAAAGATGCACAGCCCCAAAGACATGAAATATCAGCATCTGCTCTAATAAAATAATATAAATGCACAACTGAAGTTTGCTAAACAACACCTGGATAAAGAACAAGACCATGTGAAGAACTTGATTTGAACAGGGAAGTCAAAGGTTTTTTTTTATGGCTGCAATACCAAACATCATGACAGGTAAAAACAAAACGTTTTTACGTTTTTGCGTTTGAACAGTTGAAGCCAATCACCCAGTGTAAGGCATAGTGTTGGGGGCATTATGTTTTAGAGCTGCGAGGCTGCTCCCAGGCTTGACCAGCTTGTCATCATTGAGTCAACCATGAATTCCACATAGTACCAAAGAATACTTAAGGAGAATGTGAAGCCATCTGTCAAAAAAAAAAATGAAGTTGAAATGAAAATGGATCTCGCAACTGCCCAATGTTCCAAAACACTCAAATCCCCAACAGAATGGCAAAAAAAACAAGACATGTTTTGGAATACCTGAGTCCAGATCATAATGCTATTGAAATGCTGAAGGGAAAGCCACAAAAAAAATCACACCCTTGAACAGTTCTCTAAGAAAGAGTGGGCAAACATTTAAAACCCATTCTGACAGACAGATACAGTAAACACCTACAAGTTATTTCAGCCAAAGGGGGCAACACTATCTACTAAAGCAAGGGGTGCACATATTTTTTCATTTTTATGCATTTTGGTGAAATAAATAAGGGCATTTTCCAATTTTATTTGTTTAATTAGGTTACCTTTTTCTAAACATTCAATTTAAGTAAACATTCAATATCTAAAAAAAGCACAACTTTTCACTTCCTTACTGCACTAAACTTAATTAAATTTGCCAAGCACGTGCGAGTAATTGTCATTAAATTTACTTTGATCCATACATACTGTGGCTTCATGTGTAATTATTTCAGCCTGTTCTCAGCTCTTCAGGTGCAAGGATCACTACAGCAAGATATGCTAAATGGGTTCTAAAAGTAGGTATAAAGGAGGTGAAACCCACAGTGCATAAGGAATAATGGAAGGTGTAAGTAGACCTGCCAAGGCTAGCAAACACTGAAAAGCAACCCCCCCAACTAACACCATTCCATCACACTTGCAAGTACGCAAATTCAATGAAATACCTTCAGTAAATTTCCATATCACTGTAATGTGTTTATTCCTTGAATACTGTATATAACTTTGTTATGAACAGGCCTGTTTGCAAAAGTCACACTCTGTTAGTCCCATGGGCAACAGCGTGAGCATTTATATGGGGACACAAAATGGAAGTTATCAAATAAAGGTGCTTCGCAGTGCTGTACTGTGCTTTCTGAGATGCATCCGTGGGTGATAAACGTATGTGTTCACATTTGAAAGGAGGCATTCAGTGGGCTGAATGAAACACGTCCGTAGCAACAGCTCCTGTGGTAATTGGGTATGACACGGGATCAACAGAAGATGCATTTGAATTGCCGAGGATGTCATTTTCTAACCTGGTGCCTTTAAGCGCAACTCTGAAGGCATTCAGGCAGCGGTAACCGTAGCAACTTCTACACGACCACATCCTGTATTTTTTCTGTTATTCCGATTGGCACTGAGACCCAATATGTGGTCTCAGAACTGTAATGCAGCTTTTCATATGACGTCAATCTCCAACTAAAAAACACTATTAGAATTCCTTCAAGTCAATGTCACGGTGTGATTGCTGAGATTGAGAAAGGAGAGGAAGTTCAGATGACTGTAATATAGTATTCAGGAGTTGTTTTTCCCGTCTTTGTTGATTGAGTGTGTTGAGTATACATGCTCATAGGCAGTTATGAGGGATGGGGTTTCTTACTCACACCAACTGACCCCCTTTGTGTGACGGAAAAAGCAATAAAGCCGATATCTGAACATCAGGCCTCCACCCTGCTCTAATTATTCTCCTCTTCCCTCACAGGGCAGGGGGAAGAAGAGCTAATAAGTGAACTGGAGGATCTGTGTAGCCTGGTATTTGAGGATAAATGTCATCTGGGTGTGTGTATAAATCAGTGTTGCCTACCCCCTGTGCTCAGATCAAATCTGCGGACACCTCCTTCCGGGCAGTCCCTGCAATACCACGGAGTAAGCCAGTGTTCCTCTAATAACAGCCCAGAGAAACGCACCACCGCAGTGTTTGTCCAAAGGTTCATCATCCTCAAAATGTCAGGGTCAAATGTGGGGGTGTCCAGAACAGGTCAGAAAGAAACTGGGCCTTGGGTGTCTCCTGTTGAATGTTATCTTCGAACATTGACACGCTTTGCTGTGCGGGCTTGTGTCCGGACAGGGCTGTTTGGCTGCGCAGGGTTGTGGGCAGTACGGAGTGAACAGATAGGGAATGAAATGTGTTTGAACGGCCCCCATATAGTGCTGTCCTGTGCTGTGTCACTGTTGTCACTGGTTCATGGGGGCGTTCAGATCCTCTCCGCTGGATTAGGCGTGAGGTGGGTCTACCCTGTCACTACTCACAGCACTCTGATTCAAAGCCTTATTATGAAAGGCACAGAGGAAAGGACCCTGCCAGGCGCTGTAAACGCGCACACACAAACTCCTCAGAGATGCATGGTGGAAAGATAATGGAGGCTCAGTCATCCGGCGCGGAGCCTGTTATAGACCGATTCACCCAGGCTACAGATTGTCATCCTGCTCCGAGATCAATCACAGCCACAGCCTCCTGTCTTCGCGGTATAGACGGAATTATTTTAAGTTGTGCTTAAGTGAATTGGACCAATAGGAAACGACACTTGATCTTCACAGCCAGCTGGGGACGTGTGCTTGTGCCGTGGTTAAGGGAGCCTTTCCACAGTTGTTTAAGTCATTGGTGAGGTGTAACGCCACTTACCCACGTCTTTCATCAAACAGAGAAAAATCCACTACCTTGATGTTTTTCCTTTGAATAAAGAAAACAGCATCTCTGCTTGGCTGGATGACATCCAACCAAACAGCAGAAACACCTGTAGGAGCTTCTCTGTTACAGACGCCGGGGGTTTTCATCTACCACACACACCCAGCCTCACCTCACATTCCTGTTGCCATGGTCACCCCCAACACATCTTTCATAGTGTTACATGTTTTCTCTATGAATAAACGCCAGAAAAGAGAAGAGAGAATGAATCACCATCAACAAATGTGTTGTTTTCTCTAGTATGGCAGAGTTTTAAAAAGAAATGTAAATTAGCAGTTCAAAACAGTCACAGGGAGTGAAATAGAAGCATCAAGAACCAAACAGCATAGGAATATGGTTTAATCATAGAAATAGATATAATATAACCCTGAGAAAATAATGGTCAGGATTTCCTGAGTATATCGTTAAAAAATATGATACGTTAGTCCACTTTCATATATTTAAGATGTATATTAGCATCTGACATGCAAATTAAGAGTTAATATACGATGGTTAAAACAATATAAAAAGCATAATGCTATCACCGTAGCAGTCTTTGCCCTTAAATAAGAATGAGTGGTAAGCTAGGAAGTGCCAGTCTTTGTGTAGCAGTAAAGCCGTTTCTGGACATGAGTTTCAGCGCTTTTCTCTTCTTCATCCATGGTTCACCAGCAGTTTCTGAAAACGAAAAAAGGACAATGTCAGTCACCAGTAGTTCACACCAAATGTACAGTAGAACAATGCACACCCTACAACACAAGTCTTCAGACCCACTCGACTTTTATTACTTAAAAAGAAATCCTGACAGCCTTGGATCTTGTAGGGAAGCGCCACTGCTCTGCCAGCTCAGTCCATTTAGAGATGTGGTCTGCTCTGCCCCGCCCACAAACCTTTTAGACACCCAGGAAATAGCAGATGTGAGCAGGGGGGGAAGTCTCCCAGGTCAGCAGCGATGATGTCTATGGTCAGGACAGGTAATTGTAATGGTTCTCCTGGTGGGGCAGAACCACTGGCCCTTAGAGAACACTATGAAGAACACAATGCCGTTCCACACGCCCACAGACACATACACTTTTGTTAAGGTTCTCCTATAGCTCTCACGGGAGTTATAGTAGTGTCTGGGCTGTTGTAGGGACAGTCTTAATTAGCTAAGAGGATTTCCTTAGCAGGAAGCTCTGGCCACTGGGGTCAGACAGCAGCATGTTGACCCATGACCTCTTGCCTCCAAATAATCACTCTAGTGATGAGGTCAACACAGAGGATAATATACATGTGACCTATGACCTAGTATGTCTGCGGGAACTATGTCAATCTGTCTGATTCTTTTCACACTGCCATGTACCCAGCTGAAGTGAAGTTGGGAATGATGATTAGTGTCTGTTTGATTCACAAGTATTATCGATGATTGGACTTGTTTTCTTTCACTTAAAAATAAACAAATTACAAGTCCAGCAATTTATTTGGAAACTTACAAAAAAGCCAGTGGTGGACACAACCGAGAGTCCCAGTTTCAGTTCTACTACATCATCCAATGATGTGCTCTGTCACACATTTCTTATGTTATACCATACGCATTTGGTAGGCTTAAGATCCTGGAGTGTAACTTTAATCTATGAAAAGTGAATTCATACCGTCACTGATACTCATTCAGTTTAGAAAGGACTACAGTCAGGAACACACGTCAACAATCTACCAACAATCCATCTACCAACAATCCATCTGAGAGGTTGGTTATACTGGACTGGTTCCTCTGTGGCAGTGCTGCTGCTGTTTTTTTTAAATTTATTTTCTGTTTAGATAGTTTTGGGGCATAGAGGAGGCCGAATGAGCAAGTAGAGGGAAAGAGAGTAAAGCGCACTCTGAACACTCAGTCCCTTCTTCTCCATGGGCCAGGCTCAGCTCAATTGGAAATCCATCTTATCTGATGACTGGTAGGCAATTGGAATTCCTGGGCGATAGAGAGAGAGAGGCAAAGGAAAAAAAAGGAGGGGAAAAAAACGCTGGCGAGATGTGATGCGTGTGCCGAGTGCCTGCTATTCACAGGGAGCTTTTCTGTGTAGAGAGATAGGCTCTCCTAGCTCCCAGTCCCTGACGGATGGCAACACAACCTGATGGCTGCATCGCTTTAACAGCCCCCAGACAGTCTCTACTGTATACCAGCAAAGGATTTAGTTTCCCTACTTTCAATTCATTATTTATTAGTGACTATTTTCCATTTATGCGTCCTGATGATTTCATTCATGGGGAAAAGGATGAAATTCTTTGAAGCAGCACATGAAAGTGAGCCCGTCAACCTTGTCTTGAGTAGGAAAGTCAGAACGCCACAAACAACGCAAACAGGCTTATTGTATTGATGTTTTGTATTCTTATAACAATGTATACATTATTTAAAAGGACAAAGAACAAACTGCTGTGCATTGTGAGTTGAGGGCCAGTTAGCTAAAGTGGTCATGAGGGCGCAGAACAGACGGGCATTTTCTGCTTTGGCCATTTTGTTTAACAAACCCAATCGAAGTGCAGCTCTCAACCAAGCAGGATGTATTTTATCTCAGCAGGAGGCCTTACACAGCCTTTCACCCACAGGGATAAAATAGGGCCCATCCCCAGGCAAAGGCATTCTGTGAAATCCACTACAGAAAAGCCAAAGTGTGCCAATTGTTCAGCGTTCGAGGTGGCTTTCAATTCCACAATGCGTGGGCCCTGGGCCTGTGTTATTATCTGGTCTATCACAGAGAGAGGGAGGGAGAGAGAGAAGGAGAGAGAGAAAGAAGGGGACTGGTGGCGCAAGCGGAGAGAGGAGAGGCTCTGTGGAAAGGTCAGCTAGCGCCCCTGGAGCCCATTGTGTCCTTCCAACCGTCCCTCCACTCTCCATCCCTCCACTTATGGACGTTTGAATGCTTTGTGTTAACCGTACCACCTAGGCCACAGTGCTGATGAAAGCCCAAAATGGTGGCTTTGGATTCAGCTTGATAGCTGTTCGATAGCACTCAGCAAAACAACAAAGAGATGGAAGAGTAGAGAAGAAAAAGCGAGAGAGTGGGGTGAAGGGGTAGAGCAAGACAATATTTAATGCATCATTGTTAACACTACACCACTCTGAGGTACTGTGGTAGAAAGTACTCATATGAGGTGAACTATAAGAAGTATAGTAACATCAAATATCAACACACATACCAGCTTGATAAAAATATCTATTGTTTTATGATGACCAAACCCGAGACATTAGGCTTTCTCTTATAGGCAGGTGAGGTATGGCTGAACAAATGTACTGTTGGCTGAAAAACTATAGAGATAAACAGAGATAGTGAAAGATTTTTTTAGAAAAAGACAGACAGAGACTGGAAGAGACAGAGAACCAACACACTCTCCCTGGCAATAAACGTACAAGACCAAGCAGCGCAAATGTTTGAATAATCCCTGGTGACAAAAAAGAGTGATAGAACGAAAATAAGTGAATATATTTCCCATTTGAAGTAGAGCTATTGTACTGCGGAGCGCAGGCCAACAGTCCCTGCTAATGAAAGTACACACTGAGAAACAAAAGACAGACCCTGTGAAAAGAGAGAATTGCATTGAATCAGCTCCTGGGTGAAAACATTACCATTATGATTGTAGTGGATTGCAGGTTGCACATCAAAGAGACCGGGTTTCAAGTTTGTAGACCTTGGTGATTTCAAAGATACACTGACTGATTTGAAACCAAACAAGTAGAGATGAGAACAGCGTTTCGTAACGTGATGAAGGAAAAAAATATCGACCACCAATACATTCACCTCACAGCTTTCTTTTGTGAAAGAAAAATACAGTGATGAGGTTTGTGACATGCCCTCTATCTTCCATTATAACAGATAGGATAATTATCCAGAGATGGTTCCAGTGTGCAATTTCCTTTCCTTGAACAATACTCAGGCCGCAAACACCACAAACAACCATTATATAACACATTAAATAAGATTTACAATTGTTGGACTCAAATTGGAAATAAACTTTTCACGGCGCTCAAAGTTATTCAGTAGTCACAGTTATGTCTGTAAACAATGTAGCGCATAGCAAGGTGACGCCATGGCAACAGAAAGATAATGGTCTTGGGTCTGATTGGCTGCTTCTCCAAGCCTGCCTCAATTCATGTCTGAAAGGAGGGAAAGGCTGTTTATGACCACAACACTTAAAATATGAAAATGAAATCAATAACTCCACTGTGAAGGAGAGTGTGAAAGAGAAAAAAAATAAGAAATATAAAAGAGAAATATCCAGGGTGGTCAAATACAGACACACAATACAGCTCCTGCCCACTTATATGACGCTATTCCCTTACTCTGGCATCACCTGGAGACCTCTCTCTCTCTCTCTCTAAACATACAAGTGAAGAGAGCAAGGCCAAAGTTTCCAACCTCTGACTGCCATTGCTGAGTTCACACGCTGAAGCGTGCTCTCTGAGCTGGGGATTCACATTGAAATAATTGGAATGATTCTTCCCTGCAGGCCTGCTTGACTAGGCCCTCTACTGGGTGTTGCTGCGTGTTCGTGTGCGTTGCAGTCAGATAGATAGCCAGTGATTAGGACCACAAGACCGGAACCCTGCCCAGGCTGGCTCCTGCCTTTTTAATGAGGCTCTGCTGAGGGCCAGAGAGCAGAAAGAGGTCTCGTCAATCCCACACACCAGACTGGCTCTTTCTGACAGGGGCAGAGGTCTGCCTGTCACCACAGTCACTCTTTGCAGTGGACACTGACGGAGTCATAAGAGACAGGTCACAGAGATGTGACAGCCTCTTCACCCCGAACATGGACGGAACACTAACCTATGGAATTGCCCAAGTAGGAATATCTGAAACAAAACTGAGTGAAGGAAGTATAGTGCCAATAGAGAGTAAAACTTGGTGGCACAACTTGTCTTTGTGCCCCCCTTTTGCTCTTAAACCATTGTATGTGTTAAAAGCAGGTGTTAACCACAAAAATTACCAGTTTATATAGTTCTGTTTTTTTTTATTATATTCATATCAATTTAATTATTTCTTTTTTACTGTGCCGCCTCTGTCCCGATCGACAAACTATTTACTTTGGCAGTAGAACTATTTAGATACTTAATTATCTGGATTTAACTTTTTAAAAAATTGCATACTTAACAATGCTTGTATCAACTACAATGTCCAGAATGATCATACCTCATCTTTAAGTGCTTTTCTTTTTCCCTTTCAAGGCTATTAGCTGCATCCTGTATTTGACTTAATTTTATTGTTACTGTTATGCCCTAGCCTCTAAATTCTGCCCATGGTTCTTTTTGCCAGATAACGAAGATTATGCAACAGTTTAGCATTCAGAACCAGGTTAATCAATTTCTAAAAATATAACAATCTCCTGATACCCCAGATGTGAAAAACCCAGCACTGCATTGAAACAACCATAATGTTAACTAAAAACAAAATGTACCCCCTCTCCCTCCAAAACACTACACTTTAGAAGGAACATTTTTACTGTTCCTCCTGAGTAGATGGTGATTGGGCTTTGGCTATAGAACCGTAGTTACTGAATTCAGCTATTGAGGTGTTACTGGTCTGGTCCATATTCAGCTGTGTGGAGCAGTGATTACTGCAGTGTGACAGTCAGGTTGGACAGTAGCCTGGAGGTCTGTACAGGCCTAGTGCAGCCAGGCACACATTCTTCTTTATTTAGACAGAGTGATGAGGGACCTAGACTGGCATCTCTCTCCTCCTGTCTCTCCGCTGCCCATCTTGCTTAACCTCCTTAACCATTACCCCTTTCTGCATCTTTCTCAATCCCAGCTCCTCCATCTCCTGGCTTAAGCCCATTCCTTTTCTGTCTATAATATTTCTTACTCTCCCGTTTACTTTTTCTGACTATGACTGTGTTTCCTTCTTCTTCATCATTTCTCTGTTGATAGTGTTAAAAGTGTATCCCCCCCAGCATTAGTTCAATGTTCAAGTTATTTTCTGACTTGTACTTGGTTCACAACCGCTCCTCCAGATCTTCAGTTGCTTCCAAACTCACAGTATGTTGTCCTGAGAAGCAAACAGAGTTGATTTGCCCCACCTGATCTCTACACACATCAAAGAGAGTGTTCACATGCACACTAACAATTGCATATTAACAATTGTAGGCTCTGACATCCGGTTCCTGGTGGGTGATGGATTAAGGAATGAGCAAATATCACTCAAGATTATCTCCCTCATACTTAAAATGTATTAAAATGTAATAAAATGAATACTGACCTCATACTTTAATACTGGTAAAGGAAAAGTACATACTCATCGAACTATTTCTCTTGAGTCACTTTGCTGCTTGTATCTTTACCCTAAGCCCAATAGCCTGGCTGAGGTGACCATGTGACTATAAAGTGAAGAGCTCCACAACGGAGCATTCAACTGACACAGGAGGGAATCTGACAGGTGTTGCGAGGCCATGTGACCGCTCCACTAAAACAACTAAACTATCGACTACTCGACTGAATGGGGTTAGCCCTATGGTCTACTACTGTCTCTATTGTTTAACTAGTAACTTTGAAGTGATTGCGCTAGCAGCGTATTTGGCTAACTAATTAGACAGACAAGGAGATGGAGCTTAGATAACATTGTCTAGTCGCAAATGACTGAAATAAATATTTCATTGTTATGATAACAATAATCCCCCTTTTATGTAATATGATCTGGCAGGTAGTTTACATCTTGTTGTGTGAATCAGCTTGACGAGCTAAATGTTTTAATAATCCCTAACTACGGACAGCATCATCCCTGTCAACAGTACCCATCTGTTAGCCTAACAACCAAATCAACTTCAATGAACCGAATGAACAAACAGTTGGTTTGAACAATAACAGCGCAAATCCAACGCTAGATTATGGTCTGAACTATCCTTGTGAAACATGGAAATATTATCAATCAATACCTAAAATGACTGCATTAAACGACAATAGGTCACTTATCATTTTATATAATGTAGGCTACCTGTTATTGAAAACCAATAGTATACAAGAAGGCATGTTAAAAATACATATTTTTTCATTATAGCAGTGCTGTGAATGTAAGTGCAAGGGGGAAAAGTACGAAAATGTATTCACAACGGTTAAGTTGCTCTGGATAAAAGTGCCTGCTGAATGACTTAAATGTAAATATAGTTGTTTACCATACCCTCTGGAGTACACTGGCTTCAATAACATTCAATATATTTCATTTTTGACTTCGCTAATATCTTTTGGTCTGTGATAAGTAGAGAAATAGGCCTGTAGGACAACACCTCTTCCAGATCTCTCACCGTTTAGGGATAACTGTAATAAACCCTGCATTCAGTATAGGTGGAAATGCCCTCTTGTTAGAGTAAGGAAACATTGTACTCCTTTAGGGCAAAGCAACGTTACTGAATTTCATATAAAATTCACAGGGGGATCCATTTGAACCTTGGGTTACGCCACCCTTTAAGGGCTGTTTATACTAGATTGATGCTATTATGCACGTTGGAAATCAAAATCCTCTTGGTTCAGGGAGGGCAGATTACATTCTTCGAGGTAGTTCTGCATGTTTAAAGGATTACGGCCTGCTGGCATTTAAAGGGAATTGTAAAATTGTCCGAATCTGTTGTTAATGCACATGGGAGAAGAGAGTGCTTCTCAATTCATAGGTTTGACTCCGTGGACTACTTTTACTCTGGAATGTATGCAGCTGTCCAGCCAGCAGTGTGTGGTTTCTAGTCAAACTCTAAATATTTTTGTTTGGTGTCGAAAAAGGATTTATCCATTTTGGTGGAGAAAGGTAGTCTATAATTGTATATAATAATAGTAGTTTTGTATTTCTCCATATGATGAGCATTCTTCCTTTATAAATGAGAATTTGCATTTCCAATTCTACTGATTTACTTGCTTTGTTTCCTTTTAGTAGCCTGTATATGCAGCCCCTCAGATAAGCTTTAAGTGTTTCCCATAGTGAAGTTCAGGAGGTATGTGTGTTGTCATTGCTTTAAAACGTGAGTTTGGCTTCGAACTGGTTCTGTGAGGAGTCTAGGGTTAAACCATCAGACACTCTTATTCGGCTCGATGTCTCACGGCGAAAGTAAATGGCTTGTCATCCAAGATCAGAATGTCATGGTATTTTGCATTACAGAGGTAGAGGAGTAAATTATCATTAAGCAAGTAATTTGTGTGCAAACATTATGGAGACAAGAGTGAAACGAGACGCTCCAAACGTGAAATAGATTATGATTTTCATGTAAGTATTTAGGAATTCACCAGTTAGAGGTAGGAGCATAGTGGGAGGAGGACTGAGCCAAGTATTAGTCCAGCACGCAGTTCAGGTCCCCTCTGATGACCAGATTAATCTAAGAGATATCTGGTACTAGAGCTAGGACCGTCCAAAAGAATTTGGGATTATCTATGTTTGGACCATAGAAATGAATTTACACGAATGCACCCACAGCTTAAGTCTTCCTCTTTTGTGTGAGCGAAGTGAATTCAGAAAACCTGAAAGTATGTATCTTAGAAATTGCTGACGTAAACATTTTATATGACCAAACTCAAACAGGCTACCCAAAAATAACATAGATGCTGAGATATTTTCCCAAAGGTAGTCTGACTTTAGATGTGTCCAAGTAAACAAGATCATGCTGTAAACAGTCCAAGATCGTTCTCTTAGGCCAGCCCAAGGCTAGAAAAGCAGATAGATGCTATATTGGTGGACTTGCCTGCCTGCCTGCTGTTGCTGTCTCTCTACTTTCATAAACTGGGAATGGTCCAAGAGCTTGGCTAGTTAACCAAGCTGTTGGAGATATTCTGCCTTTGCCAACTGACTGAGTGGATCGAACAGAATGCACTCAGCAATTCCACAAAGTGTATCTTGATGGACAATGGAGCTGACGGTTTGTCAGTACGTGTGTAAAGGTGTGTGAGGGAGAGAGAGATAGAGCGAATGAGAGAGTTTGTTTGTGAGGCTGACAGCATTAAAGTAGCACAGGCAGAAAAGTGTGTGTGTGTCTCGGAGACCTATGACATGCAGGGGAGCAGACGGTAACCCCAGGGTCTGAAATGAAAATAAACTTGCCACAACAGCACAGGGCAGCCAATCAGAGAGCTGAGGCTGCAGCACTGTCAACATCAGGAGCACAGATAGGTCAAGAAATAGGGGCAGCAGCTACAACACCACAGGGACACGACTGAATGGTAGCGGTCCAAGTAGGACCTGATTATCCATGATCCACTCCATCCCCGTCCTGGACGGGTCTGGATATCTATGGTAAATCTTTGTAACTGGGGAAGATCACAATTGGTGGAATGGGATTTGGGATGTGAGCCAAATTTTTAAAACACCCCAAAAAATACAAATACAGACCCCAAGTAACATTTTATGATTTTAGGTTAGAAACAACAAACTCAGCACAGATTAACAATGTATTATTTGAAATGATCTGAAATCATTTACCGAATTACACAATACAAAGTATTGGATTACCACTTATTCAAATAAAATGACAGAACCAATCACTTCTTTGCTCGTCTAACACTTATTTTGACAGTGCAACTGGCGCATGCATGCATGGACAGAATAACTTTAAGAAACCTACAGCTATTAAGCTAAAGTTAAAACACAAGGACAGGATAACAATATCACAAGATCACAAAACAGGGAGGAGGAGATACAATGGATGGAGCAACAATTTGGAGTATGAATAGTATGGCTAATGGCCAATGGCTGATTAATAACTAGCCATGCACTACTATTTTAGACGTGTTAATAAAGCCACTATGTAGTGAAAGCTGAACTGACTTATACTGACTTATACTTACACTGCACGTGCCGTTTGGAAAATAGGAGAGGAGGAGTATTCAGCAGTGAGTTTCTAAAATATACAGTAATTCTTGGCAAATGTAAAAAAAGAAAAAGAAAAAAAAAGAGTGGCCTATAGGGATGCAATACTGACTGTATGGCCTCATGTCTTATCTGGAACAGAGATGGAAACAGGTTGGTACTGTAGATGCTCTGCTCTTTCTATGAACACAAAGACCTGGGCCTGGATTCTATCCAAAAAGCAGGTTATAGACATTAGCTGCAAATCAGATAACCAGCTATTGTGTTGAGTCCAGGTCCACTTATACTTTTCTTTCATTAAATGTAATGCTTTATTTTACTTGGGCTATCAGGTCCTGTAAACTAACAGTGGGTTAGTTTAATGCTGAATGAAGTCAAATGTGATATTTGTAAGCACTAAGTTGAGTGTAACCCATAAACTAGTTTAGTGTCTTTCGTTCAAAATATCTACATATTTAATACCTTTTATTACAACCCTGTTTCCAAAAATATTGGACACTGCGTAAAATGCAAATAAAACCAGAATGCAATGATGTGAAAATAATTTAATCCCTATATTTTATTGAAAATAGTATAAAGACAACATATCAAATGTTGAAACTGAGAAATGTTATTGGTTTTGGAAAAATACATGCCCATTTAGAATTTAATGCCAGAAATACATTTCAAAAAAGTCAGGACAGGGGCATGTTTACCACTGTGTTGCATCACCTCTTCTTTTAACAATACTCTGTAAGCGTTTGGGAACTGAGGAGACCAATTGCTGTACTTTTGAAAGTGATATGTTTGCCCATTCTTGCTTGATATAGGATTTCAGCTACTCAAGAGTTCAGGGTCTCCTTTGTTATTTTTTTTTTTCGTTTCATAATGTGCCAAATGTTTTCAACAGGGAACAGGTCTAGACTGCAGGCAGGCCAGTTTTACTACTAGCACAGACTCTTTAACTACGGAGCCAAGCTGTTGTAATATGTGCAGAATGTGGTTTGGCATTGTCTTGCTGAAATAAGCAAGGCCTTCCCTGAAAAAAGATGTAATCTGGATGGCAGCACATGTTACACCAAAACCTGTATATATTCTTCAGCATTAATGGTGCCTTCACAGATGTGCTAGTCACCCATGCCATGTGCACTAATACACCCCCATACCATCACGGATGCTGGCTTTTGAACTGTGCACTGATAACAGGCCAGATGGTCCCTCTCCTTATGGCCTCCATGATTCCCAAAAATAATTTCAAATTTTGATTCGTCAGACCACAGGACAGTTTTCCACTTCGCCTCATTCCATCTTAAATGAGCTTGGGCCCAGAGAAGGTGGCGGTGGTTGTGGATCTTGTTTATATATGGTTTCTTCTTTGCATGGTAGAGATTTAACTTGCATTTGTGGATGCAGTGACATACTGTGGTCAGAGACAAAGGTTTTCACAAGTGATCCTGAGCCCAGGCCGTCATTTCTACTGCAGAATCATGTATGTTTTTAATGTAGGGCCGCCTGAGGGCCCGAAGATCATGGCCATCCAATATTGTTTTTTGGTCTTGTCCCTTTTACTTATATTATGTACCGCAGATGATGAGATTCCCAAACTCTTTGCAATTTTACATTGAGAGACGTTATTCTTAAACTGTTGCACTATTTGCTTGTGCAGTCTTTCACAGAGTGGTGAACTCCTCCCCATCCTCACTTCTGAAAGACCCATCCTCTCTGGAATGATATTTTAATATGCATTAATGTTACTGACCTGTTGCCAATTGACCTAATTAGTTGTGTGATATTCCACCAGGTGCAGTTTTTTGCATTACACAACTTTTCCAGTCTTTTGTTGCTTCTGTCACAACTTTTTTGAAACGTGTTGCTGGCATCAAATTCAAGGTGGGTTATTCAACAAGCAATAAAATGTATCAGTTTCAACATTTCATATATTGTCTTTGTACTATGCTCTATTGAATACAGGGTTTAAATGATTTGCACATCCTTCCATTCTGTTTTTATTTACATTTTACGCAGTGTCCCAACTATTTTGGAAACAGGGTTCTATAACGGACTGGCACACTTTCTTAAATAAATACATATTTTGACTAAGTGGTAGAAATAATGTTGCAAATCACAAATGGGCTAAGAAGTCATAGATAATATTTGGTTAGGCCTAGAGACAGAAATTAATTATTTACTGTTCTCAGTGTGGCATGAAGATAATGGCATTAAAAAATTCCTCTTACTCTAATATTTGATAAAGAAAATTAAGTGAAGCTTAAATATTCTAGATCTAATTATAGGAACGTCAATAGGAAAAAATATAATCTGTGCATTGACCACAATTTGATTATGTTCTAAGAGAAAATTAATGTGAATCACAAATTTTCACTGCCAGACTAGTCACAACAATTGTGGTAAATACTGAGCTAGCCTGACTTTGGAAAAGCTTTGGGTTGGATTTGGTCCACCTCAGATCAAAGTCAGATTCATGTTGATTTTCCAAAATATCATTCAATCAAAATGTCAGATTCACTAGGGTCCAAGTCAAGTTCCTTTGGAACTGCTCTGTACAGAGCAGCATATTGTTGTAAATAGGAAATTCCAGCTGGTAAGAACCAATTGAGATACACAGCTTTTGGAAAGAGTTGCACCATACAGTACGAATCAAAAGGTTGAAACAACGCATGGAATCATGTCCAGTAGTAACCAAAAAATGTTAAACAGATCAAAATACTTTTAATATTGCACATTCTTCAAAGCAGCCACCATTCACCTCGATGACAGCTTTACACACTCTTTGCATTCTCCAAACAAAGTACATGTCAGACACCTGGAATGCATTTCAATTAACAGGCGTTCCTTGTTTAAAGTTAATTTCTTTCCTTTTTATCGCATTTGAGACAATCAGTTGTGTTGTGACAACGTTGGGTTGCTACGCAGAAGGCCATCATTATGTCAGTACAGTAGTAGTCCAGATTATGGCAAAATCAACTCAAATAAGCAAAGAGAAACAACAGTCCAACACTACTTTAAAATTTCAAAAAACTTTTTAAGAAAAAAAAGTTTCTTAAAGTGCAGTGGAAAAAAATCACTATGATAAAACTGGCCCTCATGAGGACCACCATAGGGCAGAAGTCCCAGAGTTACCTCTGCTGCACAGGATAAGTTCACTGAACTTACCACCTTCAGAAATTGGCAAATTAATTGTACCTCAGGTTGCAGCCCAAATAAATGCTTCAGAGATTTTAATTAACAGACATCTCAACATCAACTGTTTGGGGAGACAGGGTAAATCAGACCTTGGTCGAATTGCTGCAAAGGAACCACTAATGAAGGAGACCAAAATGTAGAGACTTGCTTGGGCCAAAAAAAAACAGGAAATAGGCATTAGACTGGTGGAAATCTGTCCATTTTTTCTGATGTGTAATTTTTTGGTTCCAGCCGCCATGTCTTTGTGAAACACTGAGTGGGAGAATGGGTGATCTCCGCAAGTGTGGTTCCAACCGTGAAGCAGTGTGAAGTGATGGTCCTGCATCAGATGATTTGACCTCCACATTTACCTGACCTGAACTGGACTGGTTTGGCACGAGTTGGACTGCAGTGTGAAGGAAAAGCAGCCACAAATGCTAGGCATTTGTGGGACCTCCTTCAAACTGTAGGAAAAGCATTCCGGATGACTACCTCATGAAGGTGGTTGACAGAATGCCAAGAGTGTGCAAACTGTCATCAAGGCACAGGGCGGTTATTTTGAAGAATCTAAAATATACATACATTTGGATCCGTTTATCACTTTTTTGGCTACTACTACTAAGAGTTGGGCCAAAATCGACACACAAGTTATTTTCTTTGGCCTCTATAAGATTTCCCAAACTATATGGGGCCTGTACGGGTGTGTGCTTAGTTCCGGTACTCTTGTTAACCTACGGCTGTGTGGCCGCGCACAAACACAACACCATCACCCTATGAAAACAGAGACAATACGTCTGCCTGATCACCAACAGTGGGGGTTGGCCTTTGTATCTGGCTGTTTTTGAGATATTGTGTATATGTACCAGTTGTAAAGAAAACATGAGTGAGCAGGCAAGACACATGTCTTTTATTTCTTATGGGATTCACACTCAACTGTAGGTCATAACAGAACGGCACAATCATAAAACAAAACACGGCAACAAAGAAAAAAATGAGTGTGTCAAGGTGTTGTTGGGCATATTGTAAACAGGCTTTTTGCATGGCAATGGCACAGTAAAGGCTTCATTCTGGCAACTCGACCATGCAGCTCATTTTTGTTCAATTATTGTCATATTGTGCTCCTTGAAACAACCACACCGTCTTTTTCCAGAGCAGCCTGTATTACTCCTGAGGATACCTGTGGGTTTTTCTTTGTATCCTGAACAATTCTTCTGGCAGTTTTGGTTGAAATCTTTCTTGGTCAACCTGACCTTGGCTTGGTATCAAGAGATTCCCGAATTTTCCACTTCTTAATACGTGATTGAACAGTACTGACTGGCAATTGCAAGGCTTTGGATATCTTTTTATATCCTTTTCCAACTTTATAAAGTTCCATTACCTTGTTACGCAGGTCTTTTGATAGTTATTTTCTGCTCCCCATGGCGATCAGTATCTAGCCTGCTCGCATGAGGGCTAACAAACTCATTGACTATTTATACACAGACACTAATTGCAATTTAAAAAGCCACAGGTGTGGGAAAATCACCTTTAATTGCCATTTTCACCTGTGTGTGTCACCTTGTGTGTCTGTAACAAGGCCAAACATCCAAGGGTATGTAAACTTTTGATCAGGGCCATTTGGGTGATTTCTGTTATCAATATGATTTAAAAAGGAGCTATGTGATAATAAATGGCTTCATATGATCACTACCCTTAAATAACTACCCTTAATTTTCAAAATCAATGCCAAAATTTCACAATTTCTGCCAGGGTATGTAAACTTTTGAGCACAACTGTACATACAATGATAGTTATTTTCAATCAAAATCAATAAATGGGCTTAGTTGTGGTTAATTTGCAATCTAGAAGCCTATAGTGCCACTGTACTAGTGTGTACCCTGAAGGGAAGGAATGCAAGAAGTAGTTCCAGACATGACTCTCCAACAGATTAACTCTGCATTAATTCGTCAGCTCAACAATCTTACACACTTTAAAGTTAGCTCAACTTTCCTGATGGAGGAATGACACCCCACAGGAAAGGAGAAGAAAGGAAGGCTTCAGGAGGCTGGATGTTTAAACTGTGGCAGAACAGGTGGAGGCCAGAGGGAGGGTTGAAGGTTAACTCACTCCATGGATCCGACCGTGAGGCTTTGGGAATATAGCTCAGACTTTAACACAAAATCCTCCACTGATGGTCAATGCCAAGTTAAGGGCTACAAGGAAGCCAGTGCAGAGGGAGAAACAGCATTAAAAGTTTCGGAGGTCTAAAACTTGGGGCTTTACAGACGGACCCCGTCGTCCTGCAACATCAATCCAGCATCAGACACGCTGCCCTAACCAGTGCATTCCCTTCTCCCCTCCATCCTCTTTCTTTTGTGCTAAACGCAGGGAAGCTCAAAACATCTATCACCATCAATGTCAGGGCGTCTCTCTCTCCGTAAATGACTTGAGAATCCTGCAGAGCGCGGAGACGGATAAGGCAATCTCAACTCATTATCCGAGACAGGGGAGAGCGTGGGCGCCTCCCAGCCTCCTCCTCGCCACACGCGCCCCCTCCTCCCCAGCCCCCAGCTCATGCTCTGCTGACTGGCTCTGCTCTGGCCTCAGCTCTCCAGGCCTCCTCATGAGGGAAAACGTGTCAGAGGCGAGACATCCCCTCTCTAATAAGGCCTGCCTCTGTTTCTTCACTCTAACCATCGCCACAATCCAAGCCTATTTACTTCAGATGAAACTGAGGGAGAGATACGCCACACACACATAGGGACACACACATAAAAGTGCATATTTGTCCACACACACACACACACACACACACACACACACACACACACACACACACA
>JACXGI010005250.1:0-48200 GCA_016801175.1 Esox masquinongy | reverse complement strand
AGGAGAGAGGATGCCAGGAGAGAGGATGCCAGGAGAGAGGATGCTAGGAGAGAGGAAACTAGAAAAAGGATGTTGGGACAAATGGATGCGAGAAGAGTGAAAGCTCACCTGTCCTTGAAGTCCTCGGCGTTGGCCTGCACATTCTCTGTCTGCAGCATTAGTCTGGCATTGTCAAGGATGGACTCGCTGACCTGGAGGGAAGACACTGCAATGTATCAGTCTATCCACAACGGGGCGACAGATGCTCTGATATTGTAATTATGTCAGGATGCGGCTGAGATGACAAGACCAGACCAAGTAAGCATGATCAGGTCACATGGCTGTGACCACATCAAACCTCATCAATACTAATATCTGCTAAACAGAAACAGTCTCGCAAGCAAATTGAACAGTTAACGATCAGAAATAACTCATCAAATTCAGGCTGCCCATTTAAAATTGGTCACTATCGAACACAAAAAATGCCCACAATCCCCAGCTCAGCTACTCAGTCAGGGCGTCAGCAAACACAAGGTTGGTGCAGTATAATGTTGCTCTGTTGCCTCATCAGGAGTATTTTATACTTCATCCTCTGTTGCCTCATCAGGAGTATCTTATACTTCATTCTCTGTTGCCTCATCAGGAGTATCTTATACTTCATCCTCTGTTGCCTCATCAGGAGTATTTTTAACTTCATCCTCTGGGGGTTTTGCTGCCTCAACAGGGCTGTTTTTAGCCTCATCCTCTGCTGGGTTTTAAATCAACAATTCCAACCACCACATCTCTTGTCCTTCCAGTCCTCTACGCTACCCTCCTCTCATTCAATCATTCCCATTTCTTCTCTCCCTTCCGTTTTCCCCTCTAACCTGTCTGTGCTCCCGTCCCGTTATTCTCAAATCCCGCCTCTCTTTCCTGCTTACCAATTCCTTCCGTCCCTCTCTCGTTCTAGCATGCCCTCTCTTCTCATCACCCACTACCGCCTCCTACGTCTCTCCCTAAATCCTATCCTAAACCCTCTCCCTCTCTCCTCACCTGTCTGTAGACATCCTCCCACTCTTGTTTGAGGGGGCCCCAGGCTCCGGCGCTGGATGCTTTGCGATCCAGACAGTGTCTGATCTGCTCCTCCAGCTGTTGGTTGAGCTGCTCCAGGGCGCGCACCTTGTCCCTGTACTCCATCAGGCATCCGTTGAGGCTTTCGGTGCTCCCGCAGTGGTGCCCGCCCCCAGCCCCGCGGGACACCACCGGCGCGGCCGTGCTCCTCAACCCCTGTAGGAACACGCTGCTGATGCCCAGCGCACGCCGGGAAACGCGCGTGCCCACGCTGGAGGCACCGCCCGCGGGGGCTGTGCCCACGAAGACACCCCGCGGTGCCGTGGTGATGCCCGCAGTGCCGGTCCTGGGGTTCGTGCTGCCCGGGCGTTCCGCCGTAACGGGTTGGCTCAGGAAGGAGGATCGACGTCTCGGCAGCGGCATGGCCCGTGGAGAATGCGGCTATGACCAGGTGACAGAGAGACAGCGCGTGAGTGTGCGTCAAAAGAAGGAGGCCAGGTTACTCAACCAGCATCGTTGAGGGGCTTAGGAATCCGTCCGGTGGCCTGTCGTGTCAAACAGCCGGAGTCCCTGGGCTCATGGCCCTTTATTGTATTCCGGGGCTTCTGGAAAGCAGGGGGGCTCATTGTTTCAGTTGTTATTGAGGGAGTGAGCCTGGTTCGGTCTGGTGGATTGGGGCTCTTTGTCTGTGGGCGCTGGTTGCTGTTTTTTGGCTGCCTCAGCATTGGAGCCCTCTCAGGAAAACTCCACTGGGCGCTGGCTTGCTCACCCCATCTCCAGGCACACACTGACCCCCGGCGGCTTGGTCTGACTGGACAAAATCTGGTTGGAGATGTTTCCACCTGCTCTTCTCGTGAGTGAGGAAGTGCGTGTGGTTAGCGTGCGTGTGAGTGATTGCATCCATGACCTGGCCCTTTCTGTCGAATTGCTCGTTTTACAGCACCGCCAAATGGAATTTCCTGGAAGCTTACAGTAGGATTTGACGACAACCACTGGTTTCCATCTCCCTGTCCGTCAGTATCTAGTATGACAGTTAGAGCATCCCATGATGCATTGTAATATTCAAAGCGTGAGCAGTGCAGGGGATTAAACAAGAGATTATTCATCATGTAAACTATATGCCTGAACTCAGATTAAATTAGGTTTCCCAAAAGGAATACAGTCAAAGACAGAACACTTATTCTGATCACCAGTCAGTTATTTGCTACACCATCCATTTTGTATGATATGATACAACCTGAATGTTGTAATTGGTGTGATATGGTAGGCGTCATATGACATGGTACATGTGATATGGTACACAACACTGTGTGTTCTTAAGGTTACTGAAAGCATCTTCAATAGTCAGATTATGGTCACTTGAGATGCATCTGTTTAAACAGAGTAGAAACAGACTGAAGAAGTGTCATTAAAGAATTAAAAAAAAAGTTAAACATTTTTCTTTAACAGCCACAATTGGGATGTATTTGATTTAAATACAGTCAATATACTGAAACCCACTGAGGATTTTTTTAAATTGTTAAAAAGTGTTTAGAATGTCATGTCCTGAATTGATCAAGTTCTAACTGAATTCATCACCTTGGGCCAGGCTGTCTCTAAGTGTGCCCTTCTTTATCACAGAAATATACGGTCCAGAGCGTCAAGACTGTGTGTGATCATTTCAGAAAGCTTTGTCAACCTTGTGATAATGTCACGCAGCATGAGCCATGGATAGACATCAGGTCAAAATCGAAAGACAATAGAGGGTCACCATTCCTGAACTCTCTCCAGTATGAGTGGAATGGATGGTTCTGCTGCCACGTCACGCATACCAGGCAAAACTGTGCACGCGAGTTGAACTCGAAAGAAAGGTCTGGCCCACTTACAATCAGGTGAAATGTGTTTGAGCTCAGACGGTAATAAAAACTGACTAGCTTAAAAAAAACATTTCGCACGGAAATGTTATGTAATGCGAATAGAACAAGTAGTTTCATCCGGATTGAACGCTGGCCAAGGGATACGATATTTGCTGATCGAGTGCGTTGTTTTAAAGGTTATTAAAGGCAACCGTGTTTCTGAACTTTTTTTGAGGGTGGTACATTATACATGTAGACACCTGTTAGCGGGCAGATAAAGAGATCAGTTATCTGGCTCATTAAAAATGTGAGGGTGTTTGAAATGCCAGGGAAGATTTCTAGGCCCTGTCTGCTCCGGTAAGAGGGGCACAAAGAGAGTGGTCAAGGCGGGGGTTTATGTAGGGATTATGTGATCCGGATTCAGGAGTGGTCTGGAATCAGACCCTTTTCAAATATGTTTTATTGGAGAGAAATTTGGTTAGTTGAATCCAATAGGCTATGTCAATAAGCAACTCTGCATCAACATACTGTATAACGCCAACATATACTTTGAAAGAGTTATCTGTATATCAAGATAAGTAGCTTATTGCTGATTGCAAATACACATTTATGTGTGCTGTTGTCTGATGTTAAGGATAGAAAGGTCTTTCAACGTGATTATATAAGGTGTTTTATTTTTGTGATATTAACATATAATCTTATATAACAAGATGTCATTTCATGTTAAAAACATCCAGTAAGTAAATTGTTTTTTTACTTGCTTAAGATTGTACAAAATAAAGCATATATCAGTGTGTTAAACTGTTTTTTAGAAGAGGGTCATGGCTTCGTGTTAATAGTTCCGGTAAAACACTTAACAGAAAGAAAGTTTCTGCCTTAGGTAAGGCTTTTCGCAGCATTTCTTCATCTCTGGTTATTCGACGCATAATGACCCCTTTACTTGTCCAAACCACGAAGTCACAGTATTGGACATTGCATACAAACATGTGAAGTTGAACTTGATGGTAATATGGATGACCCTTCTTCAGGCGCAGGGATTTGTCCAAGCAGAACTGTGCGTCATTTCTGCACCCTGTTAGGCCATTTCGGTACTTGTATGGGCACTTAATTTCCAGGGTTCCTCTCCCGCAACAAGAACAGCTCACCAATCCATCTGGGGATGCCCCGAGATGTGGCTGATCGTTCCGCACGACGAGACCAGACAGCTGCACACTAAAGTTGTCATGGATTTTGCTCATTTCATCTGTGTAATGCTTCCTGGCCGTGTCCTCCTTGTCTATTCCCCAGAGCACAGCGGGGACACGATGCAACTCACTGTCGCCGTAATGCATTGTCTTTTTCACCAAGTTCGTTTTGTCTGTGCCCTCGCTCGCCGTGCACAGGCGATGGAAGGCGGTGCTCGTTATCCGTCCGATTCTGTGTTGGTGCCAGGCCTGACATTTGGATTGCTCCTTGGAGGTAAGCTCGAGAGTTTCACACTGATCCCGGGTCAGGTTTGCTTTCATCTGCTGGAAAGCTTCTTTACTCTTCTCCTGTATTCCTTGTGGTGGGGCATCCCTTAGATTTGGGTCGTACAGAGCAGTGAGTGGCTCTGGCAGGTCCGATGTGTAGGTATGAGAAACCCCTGGTAAAAAGTAAAAATGACTGTGGTCGGTCACCGTCCTGGAATGCAAAGCTGCTTTTGACCAAGAGAATTTCTGCTCGGTCATATTATTGACTCTTTTAGAGGTCACTTTTCGGTTTTCGTCCTTCCGGGAATAAAAAAAATATATAATAAAAATAAGTTCTATGATACTGAGAATGTGTAGGCCTACATGAAAATCAGCTCAGACGTAGCCTATTCTTTAGCTTATTACTCCTCCAAACTGCCACTAAACGAGCCTACTTCCTCACTGACGGTAGCTCCTGTTTCCACATCATTTGTCGTTGCCAGTGTTTGAGCACAATGGAAGGTCTGCTGTAGCTACGTGGATACTTCTACAAAGACAAACTGTTGAACCCCACATCACCTCAACAAAAGCTTTTCACGACCAATGGCTGCTTCTCTTTATGTAGGGAGCCAATTTGAGGGTTTAAATGAGAGACATATAGGCTCTTGACATGGATGGTCATACTGTCATGGCCACAACAGCAAGGGAGGACACGGAGTGGAAGAAACCAAAGGTTCACCGAGGATTAGCTATACTGTCAGCATATCGGGAATTGACGATTTCTTTGGCTGTTTAAAAAAATCTCTACATAGTATGTTTTAACAGGGGAATGTATATTTATTTGACTGAACACAACCATTTTTAGATTATTTCCACAATAAATCATGGCTCCGGCTTGGAAGATGTGTAACAGGGTGACTGGTTAACGTGCCTCAAAGGCAGATCGAATTATATTGGACCGAAGGTCGGCCTTGCTAACGTTAGCAAGCTTAGCAAATTATGGTAGCTTTTGTGACTGTCAAACTTCCTAAATTCATATCTGTAATGTCCAAAATTCTTTAACTAGTTATAAAATGAAATGGTTATGTGTTGCTTATCTAATAATGTGAACATTATTTAGCCTACATTATTTAAAGGTCTATTGCTTTACGTTTGGTAGGCCTAATTTGTGTTTGGCAATGGACCGAAAAGTCCAAAAGATGGCGCTCAACGCTGTATTATTCAAATGATTCAAACTTGAAACTTATAATAATTATTCTAAGTTTCAAGTTTGAAGTTTCAAGGTTTATTTGTCAAATGCACCGAACAACACAGCGTAATCCTGTACAATGAAGTAGTATATAAGCAAAAATATAGCTAGACAGAAAATAATAAAAAAATAAAGCAACAATATGCATAACACTGTACACTAGCAGCAATTTAAACAAGAGTACTGTAAACTAACAGCAATCTGGGTAGTATTATTGATTTAGATATGGCAAGTATGGCAGTAATATACGTAAGTGTGACCTAGCAGCAATTGATAGAGTTATTGAAATATTAGATACATATGAGTACAATAAACTTATGAATGGTGGCATAGCACACTACAACTACGTATTGAGAATGAAGAAGAAAATTTACACACAGCTTTAAATATATCAAGAGGAAAATGCGATCATATACATAACACAGTACATAGCAACAGTTTAAAAAGACTGCTATAGATTAGCAGCAATATTGGTAGTAGTATTGAATATTGTAGAAATGACAAGTATGGCAGTAATATACATTGAAAAAGAAAATGTAAACTAGCATCGATTTTAAATATTCTAATGTCCATTAAAATATCTGAAAGGGCATCAGAGCATCTGGAATGTTTGTGTGTGATCATTATAATCATGGATCAGTGTTACTGATTGAGGAGCCTTATGGCCTGAGGGAAAAAACTGTTTTTGAGTCTGGAAGTGCATGCTCCGATGCTCCGTTAGTGTCTACCAGATGGCAGCAGTGTGAAAAGACCACTGCCTGGGTTTACATTTTACACAGTGTCCCAACTTTTTTGGAAACAGGGTTGTATAACCTCTGGAGAAAAAACATTTTAATGTCTCTTCCCTGTGGGGATCTCAGCACAAAATTGACTTTCGATGCAAAATTGTAGTTTTGCTTTCATTTTGTCCATCAGAGGCTAGAAGTTTGATTTAACTAGGGAAGAATACTGTTAGTAACTTTAATCCCTAGTTTAATGGAGATGATGCTGATTGTTAAACAACGCAGCAACCTGATCACTTGCAACACCATGTTTAAAGGCAGATTTCTGTAGGGGGAGATGATCTCTTAGATGGTGTGAGCTTTAAGTGTTTGGGGTAGGAAAGTTACAACTGAATTTCTTACATGTGAAATGAGATCCGTGGGGGAGGGAACACAGTCACTTTAGGTTTAGCTGGGGTTTGGTGGCAACAAAGGTTTAAGGTAACACAGAAATTATTGGTATTTTAGTTTGCTTTGATATGTTTACCTAATTACCAGGAATGTTTAGCATGTATTTTCTAGTCCAATATTAGCAATGTTACATTTGTCATAAACAGGTGCAGTAGAATCCATGTCGCCTACATTGGTCTTGTGAGGCCTGCAGTCAGGTCTCGGTCACTCCCTCTTCCTGCACCTCCTGAACGCAGCACGCCCTGGCCTTCCCAAGCCCCTGCACCCAGCTCCCGCCCCCGCACTCACTCACTACACTGACCATGATCACGCCACGTCTTGGTTCTCTTACCTGCAAACCCCCGGACTCCTTGTCATCCTGTGTTCCACGAACGCTGCACCTGCCGGCCACAATCATCTGGATTCATCTCACCTGTGTCTATTTCAGTTTGTGCACTATTTAGTCCTCAGTTTGTTTCTTGGTCACTTGTGAGCTATTGCACGATCTGAGAATACAGTAATAGTTTTCAGGAGATGAAAAAAAGACAAAAAATAGTTATTTTTGAAACATCAGTATGGATCATGCCCGTGTGATGTTCTGTGGCTGACTTTACTTATTACAAATATAGAAAAATGGTCTTTTGCATTTCATTTGCTTGGTGCCAGTTATGCACACATAAGTAACTACAACAGATCTCAACAGTATACAGCAGGATTGTGTTTTTCGCGTAGATTGGAAGCTACACATCTCCCTAGTTAATTCTTACACAGGGGCGGTATTCTATAATAGAGCCTGAAATCAATTGGCGTTTTGACTAGCCATAAGTTGAAAGACTAAGCTATACCTGTATGTTATATCCCTAACATACCTACCTTCATGTTAAAACACTAACATTAACACACTTCTAGAAATAGTTAAGATCTCATGCTCTGTCAACTTTTCGCTGAATATGGTTTCATGAAGGTGGCCACCTGTTGTTGTACATAACGTTCAAATAAAGCTTGGATAATAGCAAAGTAACTACATTTGTTTATACATTTTACAGTAGATTACTGGCCACTGATCAATCAGTCAAAGTTGTGACAAAGTGCTCAATCAAAAAAAGTTGTGACAAAGTGCTTTACAGATACCAAGCCTGAAACCCGAAAGAGCAAGTAACCACAACAACCGATTCACATTGGCTAAGAAAAACTCCCTAGTAGGGTCAAAACTTTGGAAGAAAACCAGAGAGGAACCAAAATCTGATTGGAAAGAGTTTGTGGTCCAACAGAAAGATTTACATTCTGAGACAACCTGATCTGAGATCTGTATGTAACACTAGCAAATAGGTAGCAATTAGTAAAAATATCACAGCTGCTAAAAATATCACAATATCACAGACAAACAAATATTGTCTGTAGGCTGGTGACATGACACATCTACTAGCATGTGGTGTCACCTGGGTGTTTAGGTATGTATAATTTTGTCCTTGAAGTTAATACAAAAACAGTTTTTAGCAGGCTATTATCATTAGCTTTTGTAACTGCACCAAAACCCATGGCTGTTCAATAGTTAATGTTAGTTGGCTGATTGGCTAAATAAAAACAAGCAACTTTAGCTGGCCGCCTCTTGTCAAAATCCGTCTGTTGATAGTGTTTAGTCTTTGTTGTGGACACCTTGCTATTTTAGGTAGCTAGCATCTTTGAAAAAGCCATAGACACACTTGTTAATATTAGCTAGCAACCTGGGACTTTACCAGGCCTGGGCTTTCAAGGTGTTATCCCCAGATGTTTTATATAGTAAGTATAATTCAAGCAAATGTTAAGATCACATTCCGCTTTTTTTGTGAGTTGGGATAAGCAGTCCAAGGAAAGCTACTGGCTACACAGGAGTCCAACCAAAATTACTTTCACAACAATATACAATTATACAGGAGGTGGACAAAATAACAGAAACACCTAACAGTATATTATTATCAAGGACCTAATAAGGAGTAGGGCCAGCCTTTGCCTTCAGAACTACTCCAGCCCACAGTTCTTCTTTGAGGGATGAAGAAGGTGGAAATCTACTTTGCACTCTAGGCTCTAGAACGTCCTATAAAGGTCCAATGATGTTCAGATCTGATGATTCAGGAGGCCATGGAATGCATTGGATATAATCCTGATGTTCATAAATGAGAGTAATGGCATTTGCCAAAGGGGTAGTCTTCAAATTATGATTGATTAGCTGGTGGAGTGCCTGGGTACACAGAATATGGGGGTAATGTCAAGTTGAAATGAAATCTTGGATACATGTTTTCACATGTATCCAAGGTACGCTGTACACTCTTACCTGGGAGGGCCGCTTAAAAACAGCGTCCTAAAGATGCAGCCTGAGGCGTTCAAAGCCAGGCAGTATCTTCATCTGACAAATTTATGGGCATCAAGAATAAGGAGTTGAGACAGGACATATTGCATGTTGGAGAGAAGGCCGACGCAAAAAGACATTTTTGAATTCACTTAATTATAGTAACTCATATCATTTTGGAAATAGCCAGTTAAGTTACTAAAGCACCTTGCTTAATTCAAACTTTAGCAATAACAGCATTTGCCCTCCATTATTTTTCTTAGTTCAGTGGAGCGCTAACTTAATGTACTGCTAATTATGCTTGGCGACAATCAAAGAAAGAAGGCCTTTTAAATCAGCTGAAGAAGGAGCGCATACTTTGTAAAAGAATGTGTGTTGTACATCTCCACACCTCTAATGCAATCAAACTTTCAAGCGGGACTCCAAGGCTCATCAACTTGAAAGACAGCCCCTTATCTTATTGGATCGGTGAGTTAATGCAGGTGTAGGTCCAAATATGACAAACCATTCCTGTGCCCTCAGGAGCTCGCTCGGGCATGGTACATAAGCCTCAACCCATTCCTTTGCTCCCCCAACCCTTACTCCCCCCTGGCTCTACAGTATATAAATGCGGATCTGCACTCTGCAGAGCCTGTGCACCTAGGCAGCTCTCTCGCTCGTCTTGCCTCTTATCATCCATATCTGTTGCCTGTGTTGTGATCTTCAGCGTCGCGTCATGCCTGTGTCCATAGGTTGGTCCTCCAGGATGATGGCCGGTGGCGGCCTGGGCAACTCCGGGGGAATTGGCGGCGGTGGGTCCAGGTTGGGCTTTGGGGGAGGTGGCGGAGGAGGACTGGGTTTGGGAGGAGGACTGGGTATGGGGTCTGGGCTGGGTTTGGGCGGAGGGGGTGGCTTGAGCTTTGGTGGTGGCTTAGGTGGAGGTTACAGTGGAGGAGGAGGTTATGGTGGCGGCGGCGGTTTCGGTGGCGGCGGTTTCGGCGGCGGCGGTTTCGGCGGTGGCGGTTTTGGCGGTGGTGGGGCCCTGATGGCCAGTTCCGCTTTCACCATGGGGCGCACCATGGCTGCCGGGGGGATCGGAGCTGGGTCGGCCCTGGCGCTGGGCTCCTCCCTGGGTCCAGCGCTGGCTCCCATGCGCTCCCGCCAGGCGGAGAAACTCATGCTGTCCGGCCTCAACGAGCGCTTCTCCGCCTACATGGGCAAGGTGAAGGCCCTCCAGCAGGAGAACGCCGCCCTGGAGGCCCGGTTATCCCAGCTAACGGGAGGCGCGGACATGGGGTCGCCCGAGTCCTCCAGCATCGCCACGGCGGAGTATGAGGTCCAGGTCGACGAGTACCGCAGTACCTTGGAGAGCCTCACCCTGGACACAGTCAAACTAGAGATCGAGCTGGACAACATTCGCGGCACCGCCCACGAACTCAAGGCCAAGTAAGTGTCCCGCATGCCTCAGCGGGTGGAGCCATGTGGGATCAAACCCTTCCGGGCGGGTGGGATGAATATGTATGCAGTCACCTCTGTAAGTCGCCCTGGATAAGTGCATCTGTTATATGTAAATGTGCCTGTTTAGTGTCATTTTTTGGTACAAGGACACCAGGACACTATACGCAACCTGCTTTAGATTGGAGTGTGTGCTAAATAATTAAAATCTAACTGTGAAGGTTACTTATTCAGTCTAGATTTAGCCAAATGGTCCAAGTCATTGAACGTTCCTCTACTTCAGATTAGGCTCATCTGAAATAATTTTGTGTCTCAAACATTTACAATGAAAACACAACAACACAATAACTTCTACATAGAACCAAAACATAAACATAAACCAAAAATAAATGAAAACAGAACAAACTGGAAAGACCCTCCCCCCACCCGCTTAGTGTTAGATACATCTGTGTGATTCATTGTTTGGTACATGTTTTTTGTTACAACCTAGATTTATTTTCCCAGGTTAGACTTTGAGCAAGGTGTGAAGTTTCAGTTGGAATCTGACATCTCAGACATGAAGAAGGTAAAAAAAAGAATGGTGCCTCCTAATTTGTTCTGCTTGTTCATGTAGATGTAGTGTAAATGTACCTTTATCATTCAATCTGTCCAGGACATAGATATGGCATCTGAGTTGCGTATCGATTTGGAGGCCAACTACACAAGCTTAAAGAGCGAGCTGGACTTTGTCACCAAGATGCAGGAAGAGGTACAGAGAATTAAATCCCTACGTTGGTAATGTAATGCAACAACGTAATTACATTGACGTCTGATCGTCAACGTGTTCGTCGCAAACATCTGAGTCTGTTCATCCAGATCAGTACATCACTGTCCATCGTCTGTCCAAACAGGAGTTGTCCACTCTGCAGTCTAAACTGGGCACCACAGCCATGGACAAGTCTGTGTCCATGATTGAGGTGGACACGGGCAAGTCTTTCGACATCTCCAGTGCTCTCAACAAGCTCAGGACGGAGTACGAGAAGTCTGTACAGCAACACAGAGAGGAGGCGGATGCTTACTACAGGCTGAAGGTGAAAACGGCTGACACTAACCCCGACTTCTTTGTGATCCTTTTGACGTAGTTCAACCCTTTATTGAGTTGTAACGTCCTGGGCAACATCCTGGCACCCAGGGGCAGCATGGTGCACATACAACCCTGTGCCAACCACAGTCATTTTTCTACCCAAAACTGGAAATGATTTTCAATTTTTAATAAATAGAAACATTATGGTAAGACTTGTCACAAAGACCAAGTGTAAAATGTGTTATTGAGTGTTATAGCACATGTACTAACTAAACACTATAATGAAGTAATAAAGCTGTTATGGTCACATTAAAAACACATTGATCGAGATTAACAGTGTTCGCTCCATTAACCTGATTTTGATGTGTTACTAAAGAATGTTACAACTGATTCAGCCCATAAGCCATTGTTTCCAATGGGAAGCTGTTCATAAAATAGTTTGTTAACAAAACATGTGACAATGTGATTTAATAACAATGAGCGTGTCGCCTTGCAGATGGAAGAGATACAGACCGCCACTGCCAAGAGTTCAGAGGCCATCTCGGAAACCAAGATAGAAATATCAGCAGCGCGGAAGGAGCTGCAGTCGCTCAATCTGGAGTTCCAAGGCCTTGCTACGGCCGTGAGTAGACCCTCTTATCTTACTACCTCACGGTGATACAGCCTGAGATCACATCTTGAGATGTCTAAGGACATCTTCATGTTAGGAAGGTGTCAGGCTGTTCCTTCATGTATGTATCTGTTGGACAACAATGGATGATTTATATAGAGACCTGTCTCATCTTTATTTAATGTGGTTTGACCCCTTATGGCTGGATTTGGAGCTGGAGGGGCTCTTGGCATTCTGACCGGTTCAGGCCCCTTAACTCAAATTTACATTTTCCTTTTCCATTTTAGTCATTCAGCATTCGCCATCAGAAGAAGATCAATAGGCCCCATTCAGAAGGAGATAAAACACCTGCAGTAAAAACAACAGATGCGTATTGTGACAAAGCGAAATCATTTTCCCACGGTCGGTCAGCTACTGCAACTGTCTAGAAAAATGAGCCGGCTTCTTCAGGATGCTCCTTCCAGAAGGCGAGCATCTGAATTTACGATAAATCACGGCAGCAGGCTGTGTAGAGGAGACAGCAAATGTTTCAGTGTTTGTCAGGAAAGTCCCCACTGCCACGGATGTCACAGCTGTGTAGCTGTGAGAAGTTTTTCTCACAGGAAGCTGAAACTAATTCGGTGTTAGTAAGTGTTTTTTCCTGTGGAAGAATTACTGTTAGTTCTTGAAACAGGAAACTGTTCTAATATTTAATGAGAAAATAGTAGTAGTAGTAGTGAAATTGGAGATACTGTGAGAAATGCTAATGTTGCATTTTATGCTGGTGCAATGCTGCACCTTTCCTGAAGCAAGCCGTTGCCAACTTAAAGTCTGAGTTCCAGGCATTACAAACTTTACACAGGTCTTAAATTGTGCTAAATACAAAAAAGGTAACACACTAGTAGATTAAACATTGCATTATAAATCCAAAGATAAGATGGGCCTCTGTGTGTAAGATGAGAGGAGTGTTCTCTTTTCGTAATTTACCAGATGCTCTTGCAGTGACTTCCAGCTCATCTCAGATAACATCAGTGTCATGGTTTGAACTCTTGCCAGTCGTTACGCAATTGTGTCAATCACAGTGCAAGTCTGGGTACCAAAGATTTTTACTTTAAAAATATGTATTTTTTCAATATCACACTGCTCACATTTCTCACCCCCTCACACTCCTCCATTCCCCACCCTCTCACTCCTCCATTCCTCACCCTCTCACTCCTACATTCCACACCCTCACACTCCTCCATTCTTCACCCTCACACCCCTCCATTCCACACACTCCTCCATTCCTCACCCCCTCACACTCCTCCATTCTTCTGTTCTCCTTCTAGAACATGTCCCTGGAGCAGAGCTTGGCAGAAGCCCAGGGCCAGTCAAGCAGGGGCGTGTCGGGGTACCATGCACAGATCTCCAGCTTGACGTCGGCCATCGAGGTGGCCAAAACTGACCTCCACAAACAGATCCTCGCCTACCAGGAGCTCCTGGATGTCAAGCTGGCTCTGGACGCTGAGATATTGACCTACCGGAACCTGCTGGAAGGGGACGACCTCAAGTGAGCATAACCGGTGAAGCATAATGGCCCGGGATGCCTGTGTTGATGAGTCAGCCAGTGGGCCGACTTGACCTGGTGTATGTGAAGTCATCGTGTGCTGGCGTTGGCAAATGTAACATGCTACATACGGTGTAATGCAAGAGGGCCGTGAGAATGTTTTACTGCCAAATCTGTTGTCTTATAGCAGCACTCTGGGACAACGGCTGATGTGAAAATGTCTTTATAAAATACATTTGATCAATTGATCTTATTTCCTCCAGATTGCCAGATGTATCGGGCCTGACGTCGTCTTTCTACAGTTTCTCAGGTGAGATAGATCTGTAACCAGGGCATTTAACGTGGTGAATAGGGCTCCAACAAAATGCAGCCTAAATTAGACAACCAATAATAGACTGTTATCATTTTTGATAGAACATCAAAAATAAATAGCAACCATATTGGATGAGCCATTTAGAAATATGCACATTTTGTACATAGTCCCCTGTTTTTGGGGCACCAGAATTATTTGGACAGATCATTTAACATAATATACTAGAAAACAGTCAAGTTTTTTGCAATATTGCCCAATGTCAGCGACATAAACAGATGCTGGTTGTCTTCCTGGTCATGCTATGCCAGGCCTGTAATGCAGCAATCTTCAGTTCCTACACGTGAAGGGCTCAGTTTTCACATCAGATGACATAAACACCCTCAAATTCGTCTAGAGGCATTTGTTTGTTTTACGAGCAGACAACATGTTTCCGTACACCTCAGAATACATCCTCCTGCCGTCAGCAGTTAAATTGTCAATGAAGACAGGTAAACTAGTACCAGTTGTCAACGAAGACAGGTGAACTAGTACCAGTTGTCAATGAAGACCGGTGAACTAGTACCAGTTACAGCCATTCATGCCCAAGCCATGACACTACCTTTTCCATGTTTTGAAGTGCCGTTTTTTTTATCCTGGGCAGCTGAGATTTTTCTCCACACTTACCGTCACTCTGCTCAGAAATTGCCTCATATGTCCAAAATACCAGAAGAGACTTGTAGGTACTTTTTTAATCAAACTGCTATCTGGCTTTGTTAAGTAGTAGTTAAGTAGTGGTTTGTATCGTGTGGTGTACCCTCTGATGTTCTGTAGGTGTTCTCGTCTGTGTATGGTTGTCTATGACACATCTATGCCATCTATTTCCAGGAGGGGGTTTTTGATTTCTAAGACTCTTTTATTTCTTTTTTTTTCTTCACCATCGAAACCATTGAAATTCATTTAATTTGTAGTGTGCTGCTGGTGTCTGACAACATCGGGAGGCAGATTAATTAGAACAAGTCAGTCAGTCTTGTCCAAAATAATAGAGGCACCAAAACCTGTTTGGTACATAACTAAAGCACTGATAAGCTAAGCAAGGGCAATGGCCTCTGATCAATTTATTTCCCAGATGGCCAGCTTGACTTGTACTTTGGTCCAAATACTTTGGTGTCCTAAAATCACTACAAAATGTGCTGTAATTTCTAGAATGGTTGATCCAATATGGATGGAAATCAAAATAAAAGCTGACCGGCTGCACTGCAACCCCATGGCCACTGAGTAATTTCAAAATCAGGTGCTAAAATACAGAGCCAAAAATATAAAAATGTATCACTGTCCAAATACTTCTGGGGTTCTCTGCATACCATTTTGAAAATGAAAACTAAAAAACAACAGGAATAACCCAGCTTAAAGACAAACACTTAAAAAATGTAGTGAGTTGAGGAAATAACCCGGTCAACCCATCGTACATATGATTCACTTCTCCCGGCACAGCCAGAAGAGGACTGACCAGCCCACATAGTCTAGTTCCTCTTTAGGTTTCTTCCTAAGTTTCAACCTTACAAGGGATTTTTCCTAGGCGCTGCGCATCAATTCTTGTTGCGTGCCCTTTGGGGGTTTCAGACTGGGTATTTGTAAAAGCACCGTGTGACAACTGCCGATGTGAAAAGGGCTCCATAAAATACATATGACTGATTGTTCGACAGGGCTGCGTGTTTTCACAAGTTGGCCTGTCGGACGAGGAGGAGTCCCGGGGAGTGTGGAGGGGGAGTGTGGGGTAGATGGGGCCCTCATTCACCGACACATTTCCGTCCTGCAGGCCATCCTCCCCACTCCAGCACACCCCAGGGTTCCCCTTTACCTTCTGTCCACGCTAGACACGCAGGCAAGTTCCCACACGCTACAGAAGCCTCGCTGGCAGGGGACGGCTTTCCTCAACAATGTCGATAAAACATGGTCTTTTGAACTACTGGATCGCTTTTTCATTTTTGATTGATGTACTGTATACATGAACATGTACATTTTAGTCATTTAGCAGACGCTCATATCCAGAGGGACTTACAGTAAGTGCGTTCCCCTTAAGGTGTCTTGGAAAACCAACATCTGACAATCATAATAAGTACACTTTCCTTAATCGAAGCCCCCCTAGTTGGCAAAGTCAGTGCCAGAGATACCGAAGTTAAGTGCATTTTCATTTGTTTTGAACTTTTCTTTTTTTCTTTCTTTTTTTTTCGGGTGGTGGGGGTGGGGGGGATACACTAGTTAATTAAGAAACTCAAAGAGGTAGGTTTTCAGCTGCTTTCGGAAGATTAGCAGGGACTCTGCTGTCCTGGCTTCAAGGGAAAAATTTGTTCCACCATTGAGGTGCCAAGACAGAGAAGAGTTTTGCCGTGGCTGAGCGGGAGCTGCCCACCCGTGAGGGTTGTGTGGCCAAAAGACATGAAGTGGCAGATCGGAGTGTACAGGAAGGGTTGTAGGGTTAAAGCACAGCCTGCAGGTGGGGAGGTGCCATTCCCTTTGCTGCTCCAAAGGCAAACACCATGGTCTTGTAGCGGATGCGAGCTTCAACCGGAAACCAATGGAGCTTGCGGAGGAGACGGTTGACATGGATGAATTTGGGAAGGTTGAACACGAGACAGGCTGCAGCGTTCTGGATAAGTTGCAGGGGCCTGATGGCATTTTTATCATGATCCCTCTGTATTGAAAGGACGGTTTACCTCAATTACAATTGATACACAAATGCACCTTCCTAAAGGAAACAGCTGTGAAATCCAAATACTTTGGTATCCTTACATCACTACAAAACGTGCTGTGATTTCTAAATTGGTTGATCCAATATGGATGAAAATCAAAATTAAGCTGACAGGCTGCACTGCAACCCTATAGCCATTGAAAAATGTCAAATCCAGGTGCTGAAATACAGAGACATTTTGGGAAATGGAGTGCTATTTAAGCATGGGTTCTTTGTGAATGCAGAAACATTTCCTTCTGAAGCTTCAATGTATTTAACAGACGTGATTGGATCGGGTTCCACTACTGGCGTATGTTTCGGCTAAGGTGGTGTGTGCGAAAGCAGTCAATTTGGCAACAAAACCAACAGTAAAGTTGCTCAACAACTCTTGCGGTCACAACATTTTAGGAGTATTGTGTTGTGAATAAACAAACTGTCTTTGTCCCTTCTCTTAGTGCTCTTTATTAATCCACAAAGCCTGTTTAACTTTGATCTCTCTTTCTCTAGCTGGAGGTGGCGGAATTCAGGTTAAAGAGATCATAACAGGTCAGTCATTTTTTGCTATGGTGTTAACGTGGCACAACGCGTGTGATGTGTCTCACATGTTAAGCAATGCGTGCCCCCATGAGCACACACATACATATGTTCAGGTCCCACATAATTGGAACATATACACATTTGTTTTTCTATCCTTATGGGGACTAGATAACTAATTACATATTCTCCCAACCCTTATCTCCTATTCCTATCCTTTACCCAAAAAACGACCCTTTGCCAAAACTTAACTTAACCTAACCCTAATACCTAAACCTAACCCTAAACGTAACCTAATCATAATGCCTAAACTTAACCCTAAACTTAAGCTAACCCTAATGCCTGAAAATAAACTACCTCAAAATGTACGATTTATCCTAAACCTAACTGCTAAGCTGGAAATATCCTTTTTACTTGTGAAGACTAAGTAACATGTTGGGGCTAAATTGTCAGGTGTTGGGGCTAAATTGTCATGGTTTTTTTTAAACCTGTATCACACACACACACACAATCAGTCAATCTAACACCCACGCTCACACACACACACACACACAATCTAATACAATCAATCAATCTGACACATCTGCATATATTTAGTTTTGTTTTTAAATTTGTAGGACTTTACTGGTCTATCAATTAGTGTTTTGTTACTAATTACTTTTTGTTTTCTGTGCAGGAAGTGTGGCTTCTACAGTACTATGCAAAACTCTTAGGCATCTAAAAGTCAAACTAAAGCCATTTATTTGGGTAGTAAGTGTTTATTTGTAATATATAAATGTATATATACACATCTGATACATATTTATATATTTTTATACAAATAAACACTTCCCAAATAAATGGCTTTAGTTTGACTTTCAGGAGCTGAAGACTTTTGCACAGTACTGTACCCCGGCAGGAACTGCATTTTGTGTGTTCACCCATTTGTCATTTATAACCCATGTATATATGTATATAAATATAACATGCAGGTCAAAGGTAAAAAACAAACTGTCCGACAGTTCTGTTCTTTACAATAATTTCTCAAGAAATCTTGTGCCAATTGTACTATTGAAGCTTTCGTTCGCTTGTTCCCCTCAGAACACACAGAGACCTCGCTGATCTCTGAACCAGCTTCTGCCGATGAATCTGAATCTACCTGATTCCCACCAGAATACCTCGGGGCTGCTGGATGTTTCTGATCCTAAAGCGACCATTTTACGGAAACCTAGCTTCTCTGTCATTCTGTGCCCCGTTGTCCGTGGTTTGTAAACTACACAGTAAAAACGCTGCATCATAGATCTGGCCTTTGACTCATTTATGATCATTCATAATGAAGAACATGACGTTGCGATGAGAACGTCTTAAAAATATTTAATCAGTGGAAAAAATATTTGGTTACACTTTTTTAAAGATTTCCAGTGTACCTCTATCCACCTGTCACCCTATCGACAAACTACCTGACGATAAGCAACTGTTTGCTAACAGTTAAAGCTGAGTTTAAGATAAGGGTTAAGTTTAGATTCTGATCTGTGTAGCATCAGTACATTTTCTTTAAATTGTAAAATTAATATAATTTAATATCAGGATGTGCGAGTGCAATCATTCATTTTTAGTTTGTTTTGCTTAGAAAGTTCAGCTCTGATTAAGTACAAAAAGGGTAAGGAGAGAAGGTAAGGAGAGAAGGTAAGGAGAGAGGGCACGTGAGAATGCAACATGCGCCATGTGTCATCTCTGTCTTGTTCCTCAAATGTCGTTGCTTTTGTGGTCTGCGCTTCGCATGCAAGGCCCCAGATAAAGTGAACCGCACAATGTTCTAGACAGGGCAGCCACTGGTAAACAGAGAGAGTGCAGACTGCCCCCCTCCCACCTGAAACGGTTGTCACGCTTCATTATGCAAAGCTAACTGTTGCCACGACAACATTGTCTGCTTTTCTGAGGTTTGGAAATTTTTTTGCACTCACTGAAATTAAGCACAGTATAGTATGAATAACAAGTTACACAAGTACACTAATAGAGAGGTACTACTTGTGCCGTCACTAATGTGTAATACATTTTCTCAGTACTCTTATTAGCTGTAACACCATATGAGATGAACCCAAACCACAAAATTATATTAATACATGTGCTCATTTTCTTGAGATTACAGGCGTAATGACTATCAACACAATTTGGTGCACATTTCAAAACATGTTTTAAAAGTTCACAGAGAGTTTGAAATAAAAGCTGCCATGTGTCTGCAAATAGTAGAATACCCAGCATGCTTCTCTGCGCTAACCACTTCTTATTTTAGCTTATATGCTTTGGCCACTGTTACCCCCCCCAACCTTGTAACTCACTTTCTCTGCCTGTGGGTTAGTACGTGTGGAAACAGGTCACACGTTTGACGAAAACATAGAACAAAAAAAAAATAGTCTGAGACCTGTTTAAACCTAGTTCTAACATGCAGTCTCTGTTCTGATCTTGTCCACATTCAAATTGGGTTGACGATTTGAACTGGCATTTTGAGGTGATTGTGAGTAAATTGTACAAGCGAAAATGATTAGTTTAAGATTAGATTAAGATCAGATCAAAAATCAGATTAAGATCAGAATGAATGGTGTCTGTCAACAGCAGGTGTTGAAGGTCTTTTCTGACATTGTTTTTGGAATGCATTTGGATTGCATGACACGGGTGTTTAGTCCAAAGTTAAATCTAAATTGTCAATATGAAAAAGGTGGGAAAATGTGGACACAAACTACTGAAAGGCAGTGGATAAATATGGAAATGTAGATAAATAAACAACTTTTATTGTTTTAGTTTAAGCTAAATACTCAAGAACTGTGTATTAAATGAGGACGTTTGGGTCCTATGGATATCTTAGATGAACTGTTGTTGCCTGACAACTACTTTGATCAAACCCGTTATTTTACATATGCAAGCTTTGGACAAACAAGTTACCCCCCCATCTGAGTAGTGTCATCAGGACTACAGCTCCTCTACTGCACAAATGCTGTAAGGTGCAAAAAACATCACCCAGCTAAAGAGCTTTGTGACAACAAAGGCTGATAGTAAGGCTTTGTGATTGGTCCACACCCTATCTACGCAATCGCTAACCACAGCAGCCATGCACGTGTACGTCGTACCCTCCGCGAACATAAACAGAGAACTAAGGCGTGTCAAATCTAGCCCACTTCCTCCTTGGTGTGTGCCCATCCTCATCTGTCTGTAAACAGACGCCGGGTCAGGTCACAATGGCGGGCTTGTTTACGTAGTTTAAGGTTTTTCGACACTTTAGAACATCCTCATTTTCAATTGCATTCTTATTGGATGTACAGTGCGGGATCCTTTGCAGCCTTCACCCATCAGACCATGGGCTCTGAGAGCCATTTCAAACATTGCGTTTTGTTTTTGGGTCGAAAAACTGTAGGGCACCGATGTCAAACCAGTTCCATGGAGGGCCGAGTGTCTGCGGGTTTTCAGTCTTACCTTGTGCTTGATTGATTAATTAGGACACTAATTAGTTAGGATCTCCCCTCACCTGGTTGTTTGTATCAGTTGTGCAACAAATGAAAGGAAAACACTAAAACCTGCAGGCACTAAGGTCTCTGTGGAATCGGTTTGGCAACAGCGGTGTAGAGGAAAAACCTGACCTTTTTTTTGGAGGCTGCAGGTTGTTCAAGTTGACCATAGGCAGATGGAAACTGACAGTCAGATACGCCTCTGGCTTAGAAGCATGTACTGTACAAAGAATGTTTTTTTGTTGTTGTTACATCAACCACAATCACAGATAAATAACTTGGTACACTTTATTTTAAGATTCTCATTTCCCATTTTTTGATGTTGTACAGATAGTAGTACCAGCGGCAAACTTTCAACCAACTATCTTTTGATAAGAAACTGCTTGCTAAGTTTAGGGTTAGGGTTAGAAGACGTTTAGGTTAGGGCTAGGATAAAGGTTTAGGTCAGGGTAAAGGTTATGCTTAGTGGATAATTAGTTAAAATGTTACTGATAATCTATAAATAATCTGTATAGATACAGAAACACTTTTGTGACTCTCCCAATATATTGTTACCAAATATTTTTCTAACACATTTCCAAGACTTCTGTTTTGACAGCTGACGATTGTGTCTGGAGACGATATTAGTGTGGGTCACTCTTTTTGTGTTTTTCAGGTAAACCATATTTCCATGCCAATGCCAGCTTCCAGTGCCAGCTTGTGTCTGTGAGTCTACATGTTTTAGGTAGTTATGGTGACAGAAATCCCCACACTGAATGGAAAACAATGAAAATGTGACGTTGTAGAAACTTTTTGTCGGCCACCATGACAAAAACGGCTACTTTTGGCCAAGGGGTTAGGTTTAAGTTTAAATTTGAGGTTAAGTTCAACATAAGATGTGTAAGGGATCTGGGGTTAGGTTTAGGGTTAAAGAGTTCGGGCTAGAATTGGCAGTAAGGTTACATATTGGAGGTTACAGTTAAGGTTTAGGGTTTCATGGCTTTGTGGCATTGCATTGTATTGATTGCAGAACATTTCTTATCACATCTAGGCTTACGTTTCTGTCTCAGTATTGCCAAACCGAGTGTTCCAAACATAGTGATGTAATACTAGCGCAGAAGTCAACAAACAAGAGGCCTTAACAAACATGTTTTGAATAGCTTCCCCTTTTGATCTGTTTCATGTAGCTTTATTTTATAAGTTTCACCATAATTTGTAATAACAGCATAACAGCTGTGGCACGCACTGACTCACATACACACACATAAACATACATATTTTCATGAATTTTCAGGGCTAGCAATTTTTATACAAAAATGTAATTTCCCAAACCTCTAACCTTAAACTTAACCCTTATCCAACTCTAACCTTTACCTTTAACCTAACCCGAACTTCAATATCCTAACTTTTATGAACAAACATAACCCAAACCTGAACTTCTAACAATAATCCCTACAATAACCCTAACCACAAAATCTAAACCTAACATTAACCCTAACCACAAACTGTAAACCTACCGCAGACTTTAACCATGTTTTCAAGAATGTCAGGACCTCTTCAGTATTTTGTTGCCCTGAAAAAGGCAGGGAACACAAATCCACACACGGGCCCATGCACGCTTACCTCTAATTTCCGTTCAGTTATGCGTTTTTTGTGCCCATGTCTGCGTTTTTCAATATGTCCTGGCTCAAATTATGTAATTTTCTTGACATGAGAGACAGGTAAAATATATCACTGGTTGTTAACACACCGCAAAGCCTGTAAGACGAGTCAGGGCAAGCAGTGCAGCGTCAAAAACTCCTCATACATCTGGGAGCATCCGGGGGTGATCCAGTCAGGCCCGACGAGAGATCTGACCCGAACCCAGATACTACCACGAGACACCTGGAAACGACTGTTCATAGTCCGCCATTTAGATTAGAAAATTGCATAAGCCAAATATTTTTTTTACGCCCGCGTCGTAACATCTTCAGTATAGCTGGTTGTTAATGACTTGATTGCTACCCGATGTCAGGCCTGACTCCATGTCACGTTGAGAACAAATGTATGGAAATGCCTCAAGTGATTCCCAACTTGACGGCAATCTGCTCGAGTGTATCGCCTTACTGACTCGCTCCGGTGTCTACCTGGCGCCTCAGCTCGTACCAAGACAGAGACAAGTAGAAACCTACATTTATTACCTGTTGCCTGCATATCAAATATGGTACCAAACACACAACGGAATTCCCCCTCCGGCCCTGTTGAAGTCTTACGTTACACTGTCTTTTCGGTCTCCGACTGGACAGCTCATTTCAAGCCGTGCAATCTAAACTGGGACTGATTCAGACAAGGGAAAACACGTGAGAGGATTCTCTACTTAAATATGCTAATACAAGGAAATGCTAACCGCCAAACCATGCTGCCTGTTTGTTTGTTTGTGTGTGTGTGTGTGTGTGTGTGTGTGTGTGTGTGTGTGCACTGGCATAGCATGGTGACGCCGGGCCCGGGTGCAAGATGTCCCCCAACCCTGGGAACAAAAGTTATGGAGTGATATATACGCATGTCAAGCCGGTCCTGACGTAGATTACGTTACCGTCTGCAATCTGATTGTGATAACGGAATAGAAACACACGATGTAAAATGGAAATACAAAATAATTATATGATAGAGGCCAGGCACCGACCCCCCCCCCCACACACCGTGGGCCGGGGTGCAACCAAACCACACCTCCTGCACTCCCCGATAGCTACGCCACTGTGTGTGTGTGGGCCATCAGCCGAAATTGTAATCCTCCTTCATGTATTGTGCAGTCAAAAAGTCTAAATGCGCTGAGTAGCACAGTGCTACTACACTACATAATTGTTTAGAGACGCTGCTTCATCCGGGGTTCATCACCAGAGTGGGTCACGGCTGGTTGTGACCGGGAGGCCCTGTTAAGAGACGTGGACTGGCAAAGAATTGTTTGTCTCGTCGCACCCCTGCGACTTCCCAGATGGCTCGTGTGTCTGCAGTCTCACTGTGGTCTTCTTCCTGGTTGAGGGAACAGTGTGGAAAGAAGCAGAGCAGCTTGGAGGGGGCCAACTCTTGATCCTGGACTCTCCCACACCTGTTTCTACTCACAAATTCTTGGAAGAAATGGGGTAAAACTGTACCTCAAAGTCAAAGTCTTTCATTTATCAAATGCACCGAATAACATAGCGTCATTATTCTGAACAATGAAATTCTTGTGACATGGTGCACAACATCTAAGCAGTAAGAATTAGGAGATATATAAAGCAAAAATACAGCAAGAATATAGATAACAATGTAAAATAAAAGTCTAAAACCTAACCACTTCCTTAACTGGCTCTCACAGGGGACAAAATTGTGTTCCTCTGATTCATGAACACACACGGCCCCCTCTATAACCGGTAAAGCCACATTGGACAGCTAAGGCTACGGAGTTTCACACATCAACCAACACAGCTGCAGATATGTAACGGTTGAGGTGTGACAGCAGAATACTGCTGATTACAGAGAAACAAATGTCTAATTTCCTGTGACTCATCAATGTATGTGACTGATATCTGGAAGATGCTTAATTCATTTTCATATAAGCTGTACTTTTGTGTTAGGTACAGTGCTAGAGTGAGGGGGAGGGGCACATATCACCTCATTACTGAATGATATCGCCCTACTGTTGCCTGATTATGCGGACGTTATTCGTGGTTTAACTGAAACCTACAAAAGCGTCTACTGAGCAGGCAGTTGCCAGACAGGTTCTCAGAGTGCCTGGTGACAAGGAGGCAAACAACAAACATTTAAAATTTTGGCGCCTGATTGACATCTTGTTCACAATAGCGAAAAACAACAGTAAGTAAAACTTGCAAAATTCCATTTAAGTTGCAGTGTTCTCAGGAGAATCATTACTATTTAAGATTGCAGACTTGGAATTATCATGAGGTATGCATTTTATGCTGTTTAGTCTAATTTTGTATCTTTAGATATGATTAAGAAGTAGATTTGCCACAAATAGCAGTTTGTTTTAACAATATTGCAACATTTATTAATCAATGTTTAGGAACCATTTTTCTGAAGGACATGCAATTAAATTAGGGGAAAAGTGAGCACAGTTTTGAAATGTCCTGACCTAGTAGCTTGTGGAAATTCATGTGAAAGGAGTTAGTGAAATATTCCCTAACAAGTCTGTGAGAGGTGTGAGAAGATGCTTCATATTACAGCAAGGTCTGTAAACAACCTTGACACACTACAAAATGTGATGATCTATTATTTTTCTGACATTTTCTTCTTTTTTAGATGCCATTTACAGATACTGCAGTGACTCCACAAATCTACGAGGTAAACAACTTATCTGTATAAGTTGTTGATAACTGTATCTCTTTTATTACATAGATAAAGGACAAGTGTTTTATAATTTTAGTAAATTGTCCATTATCGTGCATGTTTATTGATGTAAAATTATGTTTATATATTATTATTCATTACATTTTTTTAAATATATGAAATACAATGTTGAGGACCCTTGGTCTATAGGTTCTGCATGTCCAAGAAACTATGTTGTCCGGTCTTGCACACAGATGGACTACGACACCAACCTAACCCCCACGGCTAGCGAGGATTACCTGGACGACTTCATGTGCGACAAATCAGTCGTCAGGGATTTCCGAAGCAACCATGAGCCGCCTTTCTACTGGACAATCGTGGTTCTGGGTGGCCTGGGCAACCTGACCGTGGTGTGGATTTACCTTCACTTCCGCCAGCGCCTCAAGACCATGACCGACATCTACCTGCTGAACCTGGCCGTGGCCGACCTTTTCTTCCTGGGCACCCTGCCCTTCTGGGCTGTGGAGGCCAACCACGGCTGGAAGTTCGGCGTGGAAGTGTGCAAGGTCACCTGGGCCCTCTACAAAATCAACTTCTTCAGCAGCATGCTGCTGCTCACCTGCATCAGCGTTGACCGCTATGTGGCCATCGTCCAGACCACTGTGGCCCAGAACTTCAAGACGAAGCGACTGAGCTGCAGCAAGTTGGTGTGCGTCTGCGTCTGGGCCCTGGCCGTGGCCCTGGCCGTGCCTGAGTTCATGTTTGCCAACGTCAAGGACCTGCAAGGCCAGAGCATCTGCACGATGGTCTACTGGATGAACGAGAACAACAGCACCAAGATCTTGGTCTTCGCGCTTCAGGTCTGCGTGGGCTTCTGCCTGCCCATGCTGGTCATGGTGTTCTGCTACACCTGCATCATCCGCACCCTGCTCAAGACCCGCAGCTTCCAGAAGCACAAGGCGCTTCGCGTGATCTTCGTGGTGGTGGCTGTGTTTGTCCTCTCCCAGCTACCGTACAACAGCGTGCTGGTGATGGAGGCCACCCAGGCGGCCAACAGCAAAGTGCCGGACTGCGATGCGGAGAAGCGCTTCAACATGGCCGGCCAGGTGCTGAAGGGCCTGGCTTACATGCACGCCTGCCTGAACCCCTTCCTCTACGTGTTTGTGGGCGTGCGCTTCCGCAGGGACGTCCTCAAGCTCCTCCGCCTCTACTGCTGCTGGCCCGGCCAGGGGAAACTCGGCAAGTTCCCCGGAGGCCCCGGGCGCTCATCGGTCATGTCCGACACAGACACCACGCAGGCGTTCTCGCTTTGAATGTGCGGTCACGGGAACACCTTTGCGCACTCCGCCAGTGCCTCGGAATGAATGGCTGGCGGCGCCAACCTTTTTTGCGAACAACACTCACAATGTATTCCATGAAGAAATGTCTTGCGACAGAAGGGCAAAGCAAGCCAGGATGGCCAACAGCTCTGCTGATAGAGGTGGTGCGTCTCGCAACAAGTCAGCCACTCTTGCATTAGACTTTTGTTGTCTCACCATGACCGAAACAGGATGGAGGAAGTTCCTTCCTGAAAAATGGAGAGACGTTGACAAAGACGTCTTTGTTCATGGGTGCATTGCTAGGGATTTGTTGGTCGTGATGGGACTCTTCTTTGGCTGGTCCAAATACTGGTCAGCTGGTGACTGACCATAAGGGATGGGTGTGTTTGACGATGACAATCGTCAGAAATATAACCATTACAAACCTGATACTTATCTGCCGATTGAGCCATGTTATTTTGTGCCTTTGTTGCTTTGTTCTGCAAAGCACTGAGATGGGACAAAACCCTTTTATATGCAAATATATACTGTGACTGCAATGCCGTTAAAATTATTTGAATTCATTTTATACTTCTATAAGTGTGTTATCAGTTTGTAAACCACATTAAAGTGTGAATCTACTGTGTTTATACCGGAAAAGGTATATAGTGCTACATAGCCTTTGAATGAACCATCTCTATGCTCTAAAGTGAGTTGTCAATGTTGACAATCTTTGCTGCTAATCTCCTCATTGTCGCAAGCAAAGTAAGCCTACATTATTTTTATGTTTATTTCATGTTACGTAGCGGTAAATAATCAGAGTATGACACTTCCATATATGTCATCCCCAGTTTATGTTCATGTCATCATCACCAATGAACTGCATTAAATCTTGACTGTGTCAGCGACAGCAGACATCTTCTGTCCCCAAGATCGGCGTTCCAGTGACCCTTTGCCTTTATCTTATTTCTGGTTACTATTTTTAGGTATCACCGTGAGTTTGAAAAAGTGTCATAAATAAAAAGTTGTATTCTATATGACAGAGACTTCCTTGTTCAGAATGATGAAAATGATATCATAATGATTGTAAATAAACCTGAGTCTCTTCAATTTGTTGGTCGCTTTTATTTAATAAAGTTTTGTGAATTTACAAATATCTTATTAATGTTCACCAAGAAAGAAAATCACTCACAAATCTGCAAATACAGAGTTTCAACCCAAAATACTGTGTTGTTGCTGTGGAAAATGTTACAACACTGAGTTTCAAACTCAGAAGTCCCAGTGACACCCACTGTATCTATGTCAGGTATTTGTTTGGCTGACTTATGGAACATACTGCTCAGGGCATTATATTAGGATGGTGCTGGAGACTTCATTATGTGGCAGCTCACTGACTCCATCTAGTGATCCAACCGGAAAACAGCAGCCAGGTTTCCCAACATGATTCCCTGTGCGTTTAACATTTACGTAGTTCAGCAAACACAATGAAACAAGAACGACTGTGGGATTTGAACACACAACCCTGGCGCCCTGTTCTTCACAAGGGACCCCCAAGCCATCCAGGGACCCCCAGCAATTCCAAGTACTTGATGTATTCCAGAGTAAGCAAGCCTGATTGGATTTGTCAGCTAATCATCAATCCATTGATTAGTGAATCAGGTGTGCCTGTTCGGGGATATAACAAAATTATGAAATTTCCGGGGGGTCCCTGAGGATGATCAAAGACCTAAGAGGTAGAGGTGATCATTTTTGTAGTTTTCACCTCCTGTTTTACGCCCCTGGATTTGTTTGGGTTATACAACCCAGTTTCCAAAAAAGTTGGGACGCTGCATAAAATGCAAATAAAAACAGATTGCAATGATGTCCAAATATTTAATTGAAAATAGTATGAAAATATATCAAATATTGAAATTGAGAAATTGCATGGTTTTTTTTGAATAAATACATGCCAATTTTGAATTTGATGCCAGCAACACGTTTCAAAAAAATTGGGACAGGGGCATGTTTACCACTGTATTGCATCACCTCTTCTTTTAACAAATAAGCAAGGCCTTCCCTGAAAAAGACGTCATCTGGATGGCAGCATATGTTTCTCCAAAACCTATATATATTGTTCAGCATTAATGGTGCTTTCACAGATGTGCAAGTCACCCATGCCATGTGCACTGATGCACCCCCATACCATCACGGATGCTGGCTTTTGAACTGTACACTGAAAATAAGCCGGATGGTCCCTCTCCTCTTTAGTCTGGAGGATACGGCGTCCATGATTCCCAAAACGAATTTCTTAAATGAGCTTGGGCCCAGAGAAGGCGGGTGCATTTCTGGATCTTGTTTAAATATGGTTTCTTCTTTGCATGGTAGAGTTTTAACTTGCATTTCTGGATGCAGCAACGTACTGTGTTCACAGACAATGGTTTTCGGAAGTGTTCCTGAGCCCAAGCAGTGATGTCCATTACAGAATCGTGTCTGTTTAATGCAGTGCCGCCTGAGGCCCGAAGATCACGACCATCCAATATTGTTTTTCGGCCTTGTCCCTTACAGACAAGGCCGAAAACTAATACAGAGATACACGTACAGAGATTTCTCCGGATTTGTAATGATATTATGTACCGTAGATGATGAGATCCCCATACTCTTTGCAATTTTACCTTGAGAAACGTTACTCTTGATTTGTTGCACTATTTGCCAGCGCAGTCTTTCACGGAGTGGTGAACCCCTCCGGATCTTTACTTCTGAAAGACTCATCCTCTGGGGGATACACTTTTTATACCCAATCATGTTCCTGACCAGTTGGCAATGAACCTAATTGAACCTAATGAACCTAAAAGTTCAACCAGGTCCTTTTTTAACATTACACTACTTTTCAGTGTTTTTTTGCCCGTCTTAGCTTTTTTGAAACGTGTTGCTGGCATCAAATTCAAAGTGGGCAGAGTGTTTCACAAACAATAACATTTCTCAGTTTCAACATTTGATATGTTGTTTTTATACTATTTTCTATTGAATATAGGGTTTCATTGCATTCTGTTTTTCTTTACATTTTACACAACCTCACAACTTTTTTAGAGACAGGGTTGTAAAATGGGATTGACTTATTATTTAATATCATATAAAATAATATTATGTATTATTTATTTCTGATTTATTTTTCTGATGCACACATTATACTCCATTGATGGGATGAAAAGAAGAGATTACATAAATATCTATAAATTAATAATAAATAACTCAAATGTCTTCACGTTTATTAGGGCATACCTAAATATGTTCAGGTGTATAATGTGGTAATAAAATCAGAATTAGTAATTATCTTTGGAAGATTTCTTAATTTTTAGAGAGTTAAGCAAACCAACGGTTAGAAAATGAAACCTGAAATGTGGTATCTGAAATGTTGCTAGTGACACAATGCATATGTGCTGACTTACTCTAAACAAAGTACAATAGATGGGATGTGGTGCCGGGCCTGTTATTGATGAGCCTCACACATCCTACCCACACACCCTGTCCATACCTCCTGATAGGAGTTTTCCATGTGACTGTCATAGACTCTATGAATAGACCCATGGACCGTAGGTTGGAACATGCCATTGTCAGAAAGCCTGTCTTTACCTGATGATACACATGTATTTTAGTTCTATGCCCTTTTTAGAAGAGTGGTTCTTCGCTATCTTGTGCTATATGAGGTACCGTATCACAAACAGTTGGTGTCCATTATTGAGGGGGCCCACACAATCTGCCATTCTTTCCCTGAGCAAGGCAGTAAAGGCTTTTTGTTCCCAGATTGATACTTTAAATGAGAATGTGTTTTAAAAATAAAGGTCATGGTGCCCAGCGCCGACAATTATCGCTATGTTCCCCAGCAGCCGGATCACATCAGCCTAGTTTTCTGACTCCTTGAGGAATTCATGGCTGGAGGATTAAGGCTGTTCTGGAGTCAAAGTAGTCAGATGGTTCACTTGATGGGTGAACTGAAAAAAAATTGAAAAGTGTAGGTTCCAAACCTGCTCAGGATAATACTGACCCCTCATGGTGTATGCACAATACACCGTAAACTAGACATGAATCAAGAATACATACACTGTAAACTAGACCTGATTCAAGAATCCATACACAGGAAACTAGACATGATTCAAGAATCCATTTTTATTTGACTATTTATACATTATAAACCATGATTGATTTTTGTAATGCAAAATACAAGTTTTTATGGTTAATTTAATCCACCCCATCAGGAATTTTCAATAATTCAATGTGAATTAAATCAATAATTCAAATGTGAATTAGAATTTGTAGGAAGTCTAGTTTCTCATTTGGGCATTGTTGGCTTCTTCATAGCCAAGGTTGTTCTCTTCTTTCTCTGAATTGTTTATGGGTTGCCATGTCTGAAAACTCAACCATTTTGATCAGACCAACAGCCACGGTCAGCTTCATGTCTCGCACAGTAAAGCGGCCTGAGATGGACAAGCACATTAGGAAAAAAAACATTTAAAAAAACATCACAGTCTTCAAAATGGCCAATTCATGGAGCAACATTAACATTAAAAATATCAAGACATCACATATTAAAGAACATATCACCAAATCATGTTTCAGTAATAGACATTAACTGTCCATTATACTTTATAATTTTAACATCTTTCTATCCTTTTAACTTTTCCTTTAACACACAAAAACCCGACATTGCCATCATTGTCCATCCAGGACAGGTCAAATAAACACTTAGTAACCACATTACTGAGCAGCTTTTCAGTGTCCCAAAACATAATTGTAATGGAAACAGCAGATTTCAGAAGAAATGTTCTGAAGATATTGTTTAACCATTTGACGGGCGTAGTTTTGTTTCTTAAATACTACTGCGAGAAATTGTGTGGGGCATGACAATATTTGTTTTTAAATACATATTTTTGCTACTCTTGTTCCCAGACACCTCTGACCATATTCGTAGAAGGCCTGGTGACATTGCCTTCGTTGCCAATTAAAAGATGCCCAGAAGCTGGCAGCTCAAAAACCATTGGCTCAATTGGCTGTATTTAGTGCAATAGCTTTTTGTTTATTTTCCATTCCTTGTATATTGTATTTACTTTATTATAATTAGTTCATTATAGCTTTGAAATTGAAGGCCTTTGGCCAAGTCGGTTTGGAAAATGATAATTAGTTATTAATCAACTTGCCTGGTTAAAATAATCCCAATCAGCAGATGGAAATAATATACCATGAACATCGTTGAAAATGTCTACTAAAATAAACAATGAATTGCTAATGGGGTACCATCATTTATCTTGGCATGACTTCTTTGTATAATTAAACATATAAATAATTTTAATATCATTACAATAATTAAAGCACTATCTCCTGAGCTACTCACTTAGAGGAGAGAATTGGCCAAATGCCTCCACAACCATTGGTTTATTAGGAATCCATTTCACCATGGCAGCATCTCCGCTCCTGATATTCTTGGGCTCTGCCTCCAGTTCTTTTCCAGTTCGTCGGTCAATCTTCACCTTAATGGCAGTTAATTTGCAAGCAATGTGGGCAGTGTGGCAGTCTAAGACCGGGGTGTATCCACAATATATGTTGCCAGGGTGGTCCAGAACAATGATCTGAGAAGAAAGGAGAAACCTCTCACATTTTCAGCTAAAAAACAAACAAAACAATTTGTTCTTCTAAATTGCATTGCGGGGGAGAGGTCATTGTTTACTTCCACAATTAGACACCTTCAAGTAGCAGCTTTGTAAACGCTGCTCATGTATACAAGCAGTTTACGAACCTGAGCCATAAAACTGTCAGCCTGCAGTGGGGGGCAGTCATTGCTGTCTCCGGCAACATATCCACGTTTGATTTCCCTATCAGAGACATTAGTCACACAGAAGCCAATGTTGTCCCCGGAAAGCGCCTCGGTCAGAGATTCGTGGTGCATCTCCAGTGACCTGAGCTCAGCAGTGATGCTTGTTGGTGCAAAGGTCACACTCATCCCTGGCTTCAGAGTGTCGGACTCCACTCGACCCACAGGCACAGTTCCGACGCCTCGAACCAGAGAAGCAGAATATGTTAGATGGACACATGGAAGGCCTTGCTTTTTCACTAGCTAACACGGAAGTGCACGTTAAATTCACAGCGACGTCTAAATTGTCTGAATAAACGCTGCACTTCTCGCCTCACAGCATGGTGTCTATTGGTGCTGCACTTCTCGCCTCACAGCATGGTGTATATTGGTGTTTGAACAACAGTGAGGACACTTGATCTGTTACGGACCCCCAATCTTGTAGACTTCCTGCAGAGGCAATCGAAGAGGTCTGTTGTTCAGACGCTTGGGTGGCTTGATGGCATTAAGGGCATCCACCAGGGTGTCCTGTCATCTTGCCTGATGATGTATCCTCAGTTAACCCACCCTTCAAACCAGGGCATCTAGAAAGGAAAACAGTGAAAAATATCTATTTTTTTATTTCTCTAAGAACTGGTCTACTTGGAGGACTGGACTCAGTCTGACTATTAGGTCTGACTATTTAACCATTATGTCAAGAGGAAATTCTCTTTAGAGACATAGATGACATCAGGAACTCACCTTTTCACTTTTCTCACACATGTTGTCCCCGGTCCATCCACTTATGGGCACAAAAGCAACACCCATTGTGCTATAGCCAATCATCTTTATGCAGGCGTGAACGTCCTTCTTTATTTCATTGAAACGTGTCTGACTATAAGGGGGTTTAGAGCCGTCCATCTTGTTAACTGCCACTATTAGTTTATTCACACTGAGGGTGTACGCCAGAAGGGCGTGCTCGCTGGTCTGCCCGTCCTTTGACAGACCCACCTCAAACTCGCCAGCTACTGCAGATATGATCAGCACAGCGCAGTCGGCCTGGAAAACATAACCACGCTTTACGTAGTCCGCAATAGATGCACTGCGCTGTAGTGACGTTGGAAGGACAGTAGGAGGAGCTCTTTCCACTGGTCTCAATATGAAATCCCAGTACCCCCTCGGGCAGAGATTCAACCTGGGAACGGCTCTGTCTTTTCAACGGGATTCTGTGGTCACACAAAAACAAATGATCAATACTAATTTCAGTACACGATCAGGAAACCTCTGACCACAGCTACAGTATGTGAATATGCCACAGCTTACCATGGCTATGGCTCTGGTCCAGTGTATCAGAGTTCTGAGCCTCTCACTTAAACCCTAAATCGACCCATGATCCTCCTGATGGGACATTTTGTTTTGTGGCTGGAATGTTCCGTAACTCATCAAAGTAAAGATGCAACACGACTAAGTTCTAAATGACACCCTAAAATACAGTGAATAATTGTCTAAATTGTCAGAAATAACACCTTATGGATGATCCTCACTTGAGAGGTACCAGTTATCATGTTTTTGATGAAGTCCCTGTGGCCGGAGGCATCAATGACAGTAATGTGGTACTTGGGCGTCTCAAACTTCCAGAGAGTGATGTCGATAGTGATGCCCTTTTCCCGCTCTGCTTTCAGTTTGTCCATCACCCAGGCATACTTGAAGGAACCTCTCCCAGACTGAAAAAATATGTGTGAAGGATTTATTGTATTGAGTACAAAGGGAAGATCCGTAAAGAAGAGTCACTGAGATGTTTTGATGGTTATTCAAATTTTGGTTTTGAAGTTGTAATTAGTTGTAGTGGTGGGCATTATTGTTGATTAATTTGATACATGTTATTGATATCATTGGACATCAAAATGAAAAAGGCATAACTGTGACTTCCCACTGTATTTAAAATGGTTGGGTAGTTAGGTAGAACACCATTCACACCTGGCCCTATGGTCATTCAACAAGGCATGTTGTTGCCTTACAAAGCCATGGAAGTTAACCACCACATGCTAGCCATGTTTTGGATATAACCGATACTGATATAGCATTCCACGTTAGGTAACAGATCATTATAATGCAGTTCTTTTTATATCAGTGCCCATCATTAGTTGTGATTGTCAATTAATTAGTTCAATTTTCCTTTTGGTAAGTTCAGGTGAAAGTCAGGGTGTTAATACTAAATACCTTGTCACTCTGTCTGGTGGGGTCACAAAGACGTGATCATGGTTAAAACACAACCGTATCTCCATTTCCTGTTCTTCATACTTAAACCAAACCCTAACCTCACCGCAGACCTTATGCATAACCCAAACTTTAAAGCAAAACATTTGTTTTAGTATATTTCAAGATTTCCAGTTTTCACTTAGTAGTGACTACTATTTGGGAGATTCAGCACAGAGCAGAAAGTGTATACTGTACAGTGCATTTGATATGGTACAGTACATTTAAAGCTGTATCATTTCCCTGGGCTCCTATACAATATGATTTACCTCAGTCGATTCCTTCTCAAACTTGTCAATGACTGTCTTGTCAATTCCTCCCATTTTGTAAATCAGATGGTGGTTGTGGATTTACCAGAATCCACATGGCCAATTACCACAATGCTGATGTGGATCTTTGCCATGGTTTCTTTTCTAGAAGAAAACAACATTTTCAAAATTATTAAATAATAAAAAAATAAACCTGATTAAATAAAGGTCAATTTTAAAGAAAATTAATATAAAAAGGTATTGTCATTAACTAGGTTTCCATGCACTTTTAATAGTTCTATTAAAATGCATTTATATTAATTGTAATGGTGTACTGGAATGGGAATTCACTGAATTAAAAAGGAATTAACCGTAATCTTGGTTACTAATCAGTGATTAAAAATACACAGCAGCAAATGATAACAAGTCGTTAATTCAAAACACTACAAAGCCACTAAGTTGCACAAAAATGATTGTCCTGCAGTGTAACAATTGCAAAGTCTACTTGATCTTACCCTCAGTGCACAGGATAGTCGTCACTTCTTATCTCCCGATGAACGAGACTAAGCCAAGTTGGGCTGTGTTTTTAAACCTCACAGTTTCCAACTGGAGCAGGGATCCATCAGCCAATCACTGTTCGCCATGTAGAAGGTTGCTTCCCCCAGAGAAAAACACCTGTTATAAACCTGAAATACAGCCACAACCACCTAGCAACACATGCAGAAGTGACTCTGGCCTTGAAGCGAAGATCCTATCTTGCAATTCTATTAATTTTGGAGAAGATGCTGGGTCAGGAGGGAGGAGAAGTTGGGTCAGGAGGGAGGAGAAGCTGGGTCAGGAGGGAGGAGAAGCTGGATCAGGAGGGAGGAGAAGCTGGGTCAGGAGGGAGGAGAAGCTGGGTCAGGAGGGAGGAGAAGCTGGGTCAGGAGGGAGGAGAAGTTGGGTCAGGAGGGAGGAGAGGCTGGGTCAGGAGGGAGGAGAAGCTGGATCAGGAGGGAGAAGCTGGGTCAGTGCGAGAAGAAGCTGGGTCTGGAAATGGACAATGTTTTCCCATGCAGTGAAAACTCTACTGAGTGCCCCAAAAACCAAAATGTGTTTCATATTAGATGTTCAGCTCTTGTGAAAAAGTCTCATGTAGAGCCACACTGCTTTAAAAAAAAAAAAACAGCGTGGCTCTCATGTCTTATTGAAATGAATAGTTACTTGTCTATTGTTTTGTGGCTGTTCCTGAAAAATATATAAAAGATGTCTGGGAGGGGCTGGGTACAATGGAAGACATATTTACACGTCATGTGGATAGATCACCTTTTTTTATTCAACCTGTGACATGTACAAGATGCTCAACATGTAAATTAACCAGGTGTCACCAGCAAAGAGACACCTGGTGTGTTACTAGACATACTGACTAATTACATAGACAGACCAGCTGGAAGGCTTCATGGGGGTAGGACATTCTTTTGTGTGGCAGGCTTTGGCATGTGAATTCTGTTTGAAGCAAACAACAAATTTATGGTGGATAGTAAATACTAAGGCAACATTTTTAGGAAGACTTAAATGTATTTTTAAATACGGTTAGATAAAATAATATTTTCAAGTGGCATTTTATTCTTATTATTTATAAATCTACTGGTACCATTGTATTTGGTAAACATAAAAATTACTCTAAGTAGCTGTAGTTCATTTGTGTGACTTTGAAAATACTACAGTATACAGAAGACACTGGACATTTATAACAATGCGTGGAAATTGTGTATCGACCTGAAGAGGTGCATCGTGGATCCAACTGGTTTAAGAAAAGAGCCACTCAAAAAGGCATTTAGCTCCAATTGCTTCAGTGAGTCACTCTGGATAAGATCGTCTGCTAAACTGCTGAATTGCAGCGTGGGGCTGTGGTGTGCTTGACAAGGAGTCTAGGGCTATTTTCTACCTACTTGACATTATTTTCGTGTGCTACCCAGGGTTTCCATACCAAACTAATCAGAGAATGGACACGTTCATTTTGTCAGGGAGGAAAGAGCGTAAGTTTGAACGATTACAGTCCTTTAAATTGAGCCAGTGTCCCTGAATAGTTTTCTATTCACGGACAAACTGCCCTGATAAGGGATGTTAACATCAAGTCATGCTAATACTGCTCCGAAGAGATAGCAGTTAGCAACCGGATTGCAGAGATAGCAGCAATGAGGTCCCCAAGGTAGACATGTGTATGTAACAACTGTAAAAATGCAAGTGTGATGGCAATTCTAAATGTGCAAACAGGCAAACTGAATGTGAAAGGTGCATGTGCAACTGAAATGCAGGGATGGCAGCGGTAAGGTTCCCAAGGTAGACATGTATCTGTAACAACTGAAAACTTCCATTATTTTGCAAGGCGATGTCAGGGTAGTACAAAGTACTCCTGTCAGTACTCCTGTCAAGGCAGTGTCAGGGTAGTACAAAGTACTCCTGTCAGTACTCCTGTCAAGGCAGTGTCAGGGTAGTACAAAGTACTCCTGTCAGTACTCCTGTCAAGGCAGTGTCAGGGTAGTACAAAGTACTCCTGTCAGTACTCCTGTCAAGGCAGTGTCAGAGTCGTACTCCTGCTTAACTCCCTAATCACTCTCTCTGACCTGGAGAAATGTTTGACCAATTTACCCATTATTTTACCAGGTAAATTGACTAAGAACAGATTCAAATTTTTGGCAACGAACTGGGGAACAGTTACAGTGGGAGGGATGAATGAGACAAGTGCAGGATTTGTACGATTGCCATGATGGGGATGATTGCCAAGATGGGGATGAATGCCAAGATAGGGATGATGGCCAGGCTGAAATTTTGTCCATGACTTTTGTGATCAGTGCCATGTATACTTTAGAGACCACAGACAGTCATTGTAATGTCTTTTAACATTTTATGTGTCTTTAAGACCTGTTTCAAGATCATGTTTTCAAATACATTTGCTTTTATTAGTCATATGCATACACTAGCGTAAATACACAAGGGTAAACTACACCAAGAAATTCTTACTTGTATCTTCTTACTGAGGTCTACAATCATTTCCTGCATTTTGCCAAAATTGAGGGAGATGTTTTTTGTCCTGGTAAGTTTACTTACCTCCTCCCTGTAGGCTGACTCCTGGTTGGTTATCAGGCCATCTAACATGGTGTCGTCTTCAAATGTGATGACAGAGTTTGTGTCCTGCAGAGCCACGCTGTTGCTGGTGAACAGGGAGTAGTGCAAAGGGCTGGGGGGGCACCCTTGAGGGGTGAGGGAGGAGGTGTTGTTGCCACCACTCACAGCCAGAGCACTGCCCATCTGAAAGTCCAACACTCGGCTGCAAAAGGATTGTCCAAACCCAGTGCTTTGATCTTGGCGACGTGTCGGCGAAATGTCTAAATTACTAATGTGAAACGGGTTTTCAGGGAACAATAGCTTTAGCCGAAGAACAACAATCTCCCATAGATATTCCCACCCATAGCCGGGTCAAGTTGGAATAAATCATACTGTACTTTATAGCCAGAATAACATTTACATTGACATTTTAGTAATTTAGCAGACACTTAACCACTCAGAGTTACTTAAAGTTATTGCATTGATCTTAAACTTTCAGATCGGACATCTGAAAAAGCTTGTTTTCTATCTGGTGTCAAACATTAAGCCCTCATGGACATGGAAAAAATATCTTACTATAATTATTCATTTTTAGTTTACCCCCTCCTTCTCCACTCCAAATTTAGTGATTTCCAATTCATGATAATGGCCTTGGTAAATCAAAACTAATCCAGATATTTTTTTACTTTGATTTAATGTGCAGCACATTTTGTGCTAAGAATGTGCATATGAGTTCTAAAGGGAAAATTACCAGCCGTGGGGAGAGAACAACTAGCTACCAAACTGAACAATGTGGTGAACTTTCTGCCAAGAGCACTGGAGGCAGCATTTTTCTGTAGTAACAAGCTGAACACCACGGTCCAAGTTCAAACCTTTAAGTGGCTGGGGAAACTGCATGGATGATGCAAATCGAGCAGCTTCGTCCGGGGTGTGGGCAGGCATTGTCAGCAAGGATTTCCGTGATCTCATCACACTTTAGGTTGAAAGTAGTGTCTGTCCTCACAGGCACTGACCCGCATGACTTCTTGGTGAGAAGAGCAGAATGCCTTAATATGGGTAGATATAAAAAAAAAAAGCTTGATGCAATCTTCAAATCTACTGAATTCATTGGGAGTTGTCACAATGAGACAAGGGCGTAGATATACAGTTGGATATTGTGAATTTATTTTACTGGCAGGTGGCCGCAAATCCAGCTACAAAAGAGGCATAGTTTAAAAAATGGTCACAGAAGGTAACAGTTATAAGGCTTTGGTCACACCTGTGATACATGTGAAAACATTCTCGCTCTCTTGCAACTCCCGCTGTTGACAGATGGTTGGAATGCTGCTAAACATCCTGCGGTATTGTTTCCTAAAAAAACAACGGTACAGGTTTTTCATAATTGATACGGAATACAGAGGACTTAAGATTCAAGGCTAGGTGCTTTGACCAGGGACTCTGCAATGCGTTGGGCCACAAAAAAGCATTTGGTCTTGATATTTTGGCCATATGTCACACCCCCTCTTGCCTCATCATCAGTACCTAAGGAGAATTTTTTATTTAACTGTTAACACAAACATAATATAAGAATGACAATAGGACAATACATATTTAAAGCATTTTAAAAACAATGACAACAAATAAAAAATACATATTTAAGAAAAATAATCACATTTATCTGCAAAAATGTCCCTAATCAACAATTTGAACTTCCTAAAAGGCACCTGAACATCAAACTGCAAGAAGCCCTGCAGATTATTCCACACGAGGGGGGCAAAGGAACTCAAAGCAGATTTCCCAAGTTCTATCAAGACTGAAGAGATCTCCATTATAATCCATCCCCGAGAATCGGTTTGGTGATTCCTGTGTCTAAATTGAATCAGAGAGGTTATAAACAGAAGAGGGTCCTGCTAGATCACTTTGTATATGAATAAAAATGAATGCAGCTGTCTTCTTACAGGCAGAGAGGTCCATCCCACATGTTCATACAAAGCACAGTGATGAGTCCTATAACTGCTGAATTGTTGTTTGAACAAGATTCCTTCTATTTTCAGAACTTTGGCAAAATATGTATTTGTATATAAAGAAACAATCATTACGACTGTCATGTTAGATGTTGTTCTCAACCGTAACTTGCTCTGGATAAGTGTATCTGCTCAGTCACTTAAATGTAAATGTAACCATGAAAAATGAAGTGATAATTGCGACTCTGAAGAACTCGTCAGGTGCTGCCCACCATGCCTCACTAAGTGGGAAGACCAGCACAATGGCTCCGCCCCCTTCTATAGCCTCCGGACTGACCAATGGGGCCTGGGGCACCTGCGGCTCAACGTCTGTCGACATCAACACAACATCCCAGAATGTCCAAGCTTTCTTTTTGTGCTGTGTATAATCTTCACTCAAAATGGCCAGAAGTCACCCCAGTGGGCACACTCACTACAGAGGCCATATTCACTCACATTGCTGCTAAGCCAGAGAGGCAGAATACTGAGGGGCTGAGGCAACCTGCCCTAAAAAGAGGGGCCAGAGGTAAAACAGGCCCTGATGGACAAGGCTTCCAGGCCATTCGTACCCCAAAACCGAAAACACCAACGGAGCCAGGCCAGGGGCAGTGAGACGAAGGTGGCAGGCAAAGGGAAGAGAAACACTTTCTATTTTTTACTAGAGAAACTCTAGCAAAAGCAGATATGAGAATTGCCTAACACAGATGTACATGTGAGGAGTGGTAAATCAGTGAATACAGATATATGCTGGGTATTTACAGGACGGCAGGTGGGCTCCCCGCTTCTACACTTGTGTGGGGCCATATCAAGCGTGATTGTATGTTTCCACGGATATGCTTGATCCACATGATGTTCCCCATAGCGGCACCGAAGTGACCTACTGACAGGGAACCTATTCAACCCGGCTTACAAGGCCTATTAATACTTTTTACAATATTTCAAGTGGAATTTTTGCTGTTTCAAGTCACATTAAAAAAACAAGCAGGTAAAGCTATCGTTCCCCGCGAAAGGTGCAATGCGTCCCTAGGTAAGTTAGCGTATTAGCAAAGGTAACCAGTAGGAAGTCCCCTTTAGGAAAGTTTCTACTCAAACTTTAACAAACAAAACGGAAATGCTTTCGGTTATTTCAGGCGTTACCATGGTTTTAGTCACTGTTTCGGTTTCAAGGCATTTCTGTGCTGGCCATTGCGCTGCCCGTAGACGAGCTTTAATTAACATAATAGAAGAGCTGTGGCGTACGACGTTTTGGCACTACTGTTGCTCACTCGCGATGTAACGGTGTAAATATGATAGCTACCTGTTTGGGAAAAAGGTTTAAAGACAGAGTGCAGAAGAGATAAAACTCTAGCCACGGGTGCGGGAATATGACTAGACAGTAGCTCTTGAAATGACAACATGCCAAATATTATTGACGTCTGGAATCCAGTAGACTTTCGACGGAATTTTCGAACGGCAAGAGAAGCGTGAACATGTCAACTCCTGTTCGACATAATGTGGCGAAGACGCATCTTTCGACAGGTAGCCCCTTAGTCCTTTTCCGAAATACTTATTTTCACACTAACTTTTCACCTGTCGTTGCCTGTCTTGGACAGAAATGTTAATCAAATAACATTACTTTTTGTAGGAACCGGTCTATCTGGCCGAGTAAACCAGGTGAGTAAACAGCCGGTCACTCATCAAATCATTTGTAATGTGATCTTCAACAGTTACATCTTTGTTTATATCTTAAGCAAACTGCTAGCTAACAAATCTCGTCTAGTAGCCCAATACTCCATTTCATTTGAATACATCTCACAAATGTTTGGATCAATCAAAGGTGTAGGCATATTGATCGAAACGTTGTGTGTGCTTATAATTGAACATGTGTGCAGTAATTTCCATTTTCTGTAAACTGATATAGAGAAAGAGAGACACTGTTATCCATAACATAAAATAAACGGTATGACTTTAGAAAGTTCACCCACCAGTTAGCTAATCGGGTAAAATGATCACGTGATTTAACTGGCAAAGTCAATTATAACTCATTGGTGACCTTAAAACGTGTATCACATTTCAGACTGTTTTAAAGTGATTCTTATTGGACTATGTGCAGCAGTTTGATCGCATCTAAATGCTTGTATATCGTTGGTAAGGTAGGCTTTATAGAAAAGTAAGAACAAGAATGTATTAAGTCGATCAACTGTTAGCTCTAAGAAAATAATGTATTAACTGCCTGCTTTCCTAGGATCTCTATATCTCGCAATTGATTCGTCATCTCGAGGACTTGGATTTATCAAGTAGCGTCAGAGCACAGAAGGTAATAACCGCCCCATTGCTTGATTACTGCAGCGCGTTCAGATATATGGACGGTACATTTAATCTGTAGAGGTGTAATAATTTTGTATGCATTCTATACAAACGCTTACTGGCTCTGTGTGATTGCTTAGAAAACGTTTTGTTTTCGTGTCTTTGTTGCTGAACTCTTCGTAATGCCGGTGAATTTAAATATGGATTTGGTAGTCATCTTTTCATGTTTTCCCCTAGGCATTTCCATCAATTTCAACTATCCACCTGTCCTGCTGTAGCCCATCAGAGTCTACATCAGTGTAAGTAGATCAATTATTTTAAAGGCTGCCGCCTACTGTCCTTGGTGACAGCTGGTCTATTCACAGGCAGAATTAGATCTTCAGTGTGTTGGAATATTACCTTGCACACTTCTAGACCATGACAGATGGTTCATTACCAGTCACCCGTGTAGAGGACAAAGGGATATTAAATAATGGGCCGGCCATTACTCGGATGAAGAAAAAATCAGTCAGAAACCTATACCAGACAGTCTGACAGCATTTGGCGGAATGTTTGTTCTGCAATCTGCAAACCCATTTTTTTTATTCGTAATACATTGTCATTTTATTTTTAAATCATATCTGTATGTTGAGTGAATTTACTGTTTTTATTTCATATATATAACAGCATATTTTCATGAGGGTTTCCCATGAGCCTCCCTTGACCCTTGAATGGTTCAATCTGATGATGTAGATGTAAGTTTGAAGGTATTCACATTAAACACTAGTGTCACAATGTTAGTGTTATTTCCAACCCCGACACCCCCAAAAAATCAACAGATCCAAATATCAGGCTACCTCACTCCAAAGACATGTAAAAACCCTGGATCGCTGATGCAATGGCTGTATGCCGACTCTTAAGAGTCCACAAAGATTGGATCCTGTAAAGGAATTTCACTTACAGGGCCAGATTAACTTAAGGAGACCATGTTTACGTCTGTGTATGGAGTTTAGATCTGACGTAAACATATCGCTAGCTTAGCATAATTGCCTGAAGTCCACAGGTAAGGCCGCTCCAAAGCTGTTTACAGACGGGTGAAAAATCTTGGGAAAAACCTGAATGACAGGAGGAATATGACCAATGCAGATGATTCCGTACAGGTGTACTATGAGATACATTTAAGTTATTAACATCCTGTCACGCGTGGTGGCGTGTATAGAAATGCTGAGAAGGCCCAGTTGTCCCTGATTTTGGATCAAGACGGAAAGAGGAAAGGATCTAAGTGACTTTGAAAGAGGTTTCATTTTTGGGTCTCCTCCAGGATGACAGTGCCCCCATCCACGAGTGGTTTGATGAGTATGAAAATGATGTGAATCATATGCTATGGCAGGAGTTCCCAAACGTTTTTGGCCGACGACCCCATTTTGATATCTAAACATTCTCGCGACCCCAAACGTGAAGAAAAATTATATAATCCGTTATTTTTTTATTTGCGACTATGAGAGTCAATTGTAAAACATTCTCCTCTGACCCCATTTTCATATCAGGTGACCCCACATGGGGTTGCGACCCCTAGTTTGGGAACTTCCGTGCTATGGTCTTCAGTCACCAGGTCTCAACCCAATTGAACGCCTATGGTGCATTTTGGACCGATGTGTTAGACAGGGCTGTCCACCACCATCAAAACACAGAATGTAGGAAAGTCTTTTGGACGAAGTGTTCCATCCCTCCACTAGAGTTCCAGAGACTCATAGAATCTGACACATTGAACAGTGTTCCATCCCTCCAGTAGAGTTCCAGAGACTCAAAGAATCTATGCCAAGACCCTTTGAAGCTGTTCTGTCGGCTTGTGGCCCAACACCTTCCTGAGACACCATGTTGGTTTTTCCTTTAAATTTGTCACCCCCGTCCGTACATCTCACAGTGCCCCATTAATATATTAAAATAATCTATCACCGCAATAATTGGCTCCTTACCACATTTCTGTGCCCCCTGTTTCCATCAGCCAGAGCCAGCAACAGAGAGCCACGTTCAGGATGATCCACCGCCATCCAACAGCCAGCGTCCGTCATGTTAACAGCAGGCTACGGAGCTCCACCGAACACCCCCGCAGAGGGCGCCGGGACGGCAGCTCCAGGGAGCCTCAGCTGAGGGTCACTCCCGTCCAGGTGGCGCGTGTCAGCTCCGGGAACATGGGACGGGGTGGCGACGAAAGGACGGCGAAGACGTTGTGTCGCGGGGGCTCAGTCGACGAGGGGGGGCGGCGGTCCGCCGGGCTCAAGCCAAACGGTTGCAGCACGCGGGCCGATTTCAACACCGACGACAGCGATCTGTCCGATCAAGAGAAAGGGGGCGCCGAGGTCCACGGTTGGGCCACGCCTGCAGCCCAGCTCCGATTGAGGCCCGAACCTTTCGGCTCAGACCCGGATGTCAGTGTAGCCGTGTTGCCGGAGGCCGACTTTCCGTACGAGGAGGTGCTCCCCGCACCTCTGAATGGGCTGGATCTGACCAAAGGTCTGCCCAGCGCGGCCGACTGGGAGGGCGAGCCTTCGCTGGCTGCCATCGTAAACCGACTGTCTGAGATGGCGGCGCTCCAAACGGCCACGGTGCAGCGAGAGCTGACCAGAACGGCCCGGTGTCGGCTGGCCACGAATGCCAGCTTTACCGGGAGCAGTCCTCGCTTGAGGAAAGCTGATTTCCCGGAATCTAAATCGGAATCTGCGCCAACCGGCAGGTATGGTACAGTCGTGTCCAGTTTGATGAAACTGAGCCTGACGTGTGACCCGTGCGCTAGGCGGAGTGGACCGGCTTGTGCTCTTTACAAACAGAACCGAGCCCGAGTGGGCACAAGGCCACAGCCAGTCTTTAAACGGTCTCGTTCGAGCCCAACCAAACTAAATAGCACAGAGGCCCGGGGCCAGTCCCGTGGTAATGGATCAGCGCCAAAACCTAGAACTGGCAACAAAGACAGAAAAATCAAAGCAAACAGGGAAGGCACATTTCGTTCCCACCGAGAGCCACCACCAAACTCAGCGAAGAAAACCAAATCCAGTGACTTGGGAAAGGCTTAAAGATTGTAGACCCAGGGATTACTCTGATTATGCATCTTGAAAGACCTGCCTTTTCCCTTACAGGGACAGGGTATTATGGAACACAGCACACTCTTTCAAAAGGAGCTGATTTCAGATTGGAATATGACAACCAACAAAACATTGTATCAGTCAATAAAGATACAAAATAATGTTGTTACCTAAAGCTTTTGGTGAATAACAGTCAGAAAATGTTATTTACATCCTGTATGCTGTAAGCTCGTATACTAGTGGAAAGTAGCATGACTTAGATTTTGTACAGGTATCAAAGTATAACTTTTATATTTTGTTATAATTGAAATATCATGGTTTTTCATTAAGCCAGTTGTTGTAAGAACAAGCTGTACATGAATGTCACATTTATCATAATGGCAACTCAATTAGGTTGACTTTGACAGAGTCCAAGTAAACTGGCACCAAATATCCCTATTGGCCATCAGATAAGCACAGACTATTAAATACCTTCTGCACACATGTTTATTATATTAATGCACATGACAGTGTGTTACATTCTCAAGAGGACAGAATGTGCATATTGGTATTTCGTCACATTTTAAAAGTGGTGTGCAGTTATTTGTGTTGGATGACATGAATAAAGTGAAGGATGTGATAAAACCTGTTAGGTACATTTCCTAGCCGTATTTATGTTTTAACATTTCCTAACCATATTTGTTACATTTTCTGGAAATATCCGAAGGTGTCATCGGTGAACGTGCATCTGGTCCTTACACGGGAACCGGGGCTGTCACATGGCAGGGGAAGGCATTCTGACTTACCCTGGAAAAAACAAACATGTCGTTACCAAAGTGATCATAGGAATCTGGACATATTGATCAATAACAAGAAAAAGTATTACCTTATTTTTGATGGCCAGTTTGGCATAGATTTAGCCACATATTAACCCAAGTTCAAGCTGAATTAAGTAAAACTGCTCATGATTGCGTTTGTTAACAATCCGTAGGCAAGACATTGAGTTCATGAACAAATCAAAAATGTTTAAAATGGACTCAAAACCTCCCCCAACCGGTTTAACGTTAATTATGATAACTATAGTAGCTTCTGCTAATATACATGAAATAGAACAGAACATTAGGTCATGATGTCATGCCGATTACAGGTTGAATTAGCGGAATGACATCATACATGCCCAGCCTTCCTCCTCACAGACATAAACAGTCGTTTTTCTTTTAATGGGCCAAGACTGACACATTCGTCTCTTTCGGCCTTCCCATGAGCTTCAGCCACACTGGGAGGTCTTATAACTGAAAGTATGTCTGTATGACAGAATTTGCTCGGCATTGTATGATGGGTGCATTGTTATAGACTCAGTAACTCTTTATAGAACAGAAACCTTTGTGCAGATGAGGTTCCTTGTGTCTTCTCTAAAGCAGCGCCACCTAGGATATACAGAGAACAAATGAACAAATGTCTTGGTTCAGCTTCGACAGATACAAGACAAGCCACCATGATTCCTTGATTATGGCAATCTGAAAGCATTTTAGAACCTGGAGGATTAAACAAAACACTCAAAACACGCAGTCATGTGTATCAGCAGCCTTGACGTGCACTTCATTAACCAGGAAGCATCTGTGTCACTTGGAAATAAATAAAAAGATCAATTGGATCTTGATTCAACTTGGAACCACAACATTTATGTTAATATCCTTAAGTGTCTGTAAGTACTATCAAGAAGAAATTAAGTGGAAGTATGTCGCCATCAGATAAGTCTACGGCGTCATCCCAATTCTGATCCTTTTTTCCCCCTAATTGGTGTTTTAAAGAATCACACTTAGGGTAATTTTTCAGAAGGCTCTTAGTGTACTAAAATATCTGAATTTGGCTGCTTGTGAAAACACAGCACTCCTAGACATTTCCCGTCTCCCCAGTGTTGTCGTTTGCTTTTTGCACCTACACTTGCCATCAAAAATGCCCTGGATAAGAGGCCTTGCGGAGGTCTGGTCTCTCTGAAAGTGAAGCCCAGGTCGGAGAAGGTGCTGGACTGTCTCGCTCTCAGCCCCCACAGGAAACATCAGTGTGGAAAAAAAAAAACATCAAAAACAGCAGTTAGTCAGTGGAGAAAAAGCCCCACAACTGTTTTTTTTTTTGCTCATTTGGTTTGAACTAAATCTAAATTACACTAAGACAAGTTATTCACTGTTGTTGAATTAGAAATCCACCCTAAAAGCTTAGTTTAGGCTCGTCAGATTAGCATTAAGAATACATTCAAATTAATTACACTAAGAATACATTTGGTTAATTATTGACACTTTCAGGGGCCTGAACATTGGCAGATGTATGTAGACATTTATGAAAAAGCCATAAATACTGCATTATCTAGTCATTTGGGCACGTTTATTTCTGTTTTGCTCCTATAAGAACATCACAATATTAATTAATATAACAAAATAAAATAGATGCAATTACCGCTTATAACAAGCAGACCCAAAATCTCAGAGCAGGAATATCCCTGTATCAAAAGACAACATGGTCACAGAAACATGAAAACCAATGGCAAATAGAGGAAAACAAAACACTTAAATATCCTTTTTTTTTGCAGAGCAACACACCTAACAAATTGCAAAACATGGTTTCATATATATGTACAGTAGCAGACCCTCTATCCTCACCCAACACATTGTACTGAAGGGGACACAGGAAAAAAAAAAAAGTTAATTACAGCAGAGCAAAAGAAATATGCGTTGTTCCTTTGTGACAGAAGTACACTGAAAGTGCTGTTGTCCATCGTAGCTAGCTGGCTACTGTCCCCACGATCTGGTTGTGTGACTGATTTCCTTGATAGACACTTTCACATTAATTATCAATAGTTATTTTTTTAGGTTTAAGAAACGTATAGTTTACTCCTAGAAACCTTGTTTCTAAACCAAGCCGACAAACATTTTTGTCTGACGTTTCTTGTCATATATAAACCGTGCCTACGGAGCCTCTGGCTAAAGCAAGGTTTGTAACATTAAAAAAAAAAAAAAAAAAATTTTTTTAAATGAATAAACATAACCAGGTGAAGTTGATGGGTTTTGTTTTTTTGGAGGGGGGCTGAGTGGCTTACCTTCAATGTACCGGTCGAGGCATACAACCTGCTTTAAACATGTTGAGGTCTCAGCAGGTGGGCTCAAGGAGGACCAAAGGACCACCAGGGGGCTTAGCTTTTTGTCTCTGACAGACCTACAGGCAGCCGGGGGGGGGGGGGGGCG
>JACXGI010005249.1:0-48200 GCA_016801175.1 Esox masquinongy | reverse complement strand
ATCAATCAGATTCCAAACTCTCCACCATGGCCAAGACCAAAGAGCTGTCCAAGGATGTCAGGGACAAGATTGTAGACCTACACAAGGCTGGAATGGGCTACAAGACCATCGCCAAGCAGCTTGGTGAGAAGGTGACAACAGTTGGTGCGATTATTCGCAAATGGAAGAAACACAAAAGAACTGTCAATCTCCCTCAGTCTGGGGCTCCATGGAAGATCTCACTTCGTGGAGTTGCAATGATCATGAGAACAGTGAGGAATCAGCACAGAACTACACAGGAGGATCTTGTCAATGATCTCAAGGCAGCTGGGACCATAGTCACCAAGAAAACAATTGGTAACACACTATGACGTGAAGGACTGAAATCCTGCAGCGCCCGCAAGGTCCCCCTGCTCATGAAAGCACATGTACAGGCCCGTCTGAAGTTTGCCAATGAACATCTGAATGATTCAGAGGAGAACTAGGTGAAAGTGTTGTGGTCAGATGAGACCAAAATCGAGCTCTTTGGCATCAACTCAACTCGCCGTGTTTGGAGGAGGAGGAATGCTGCCTATGACCCCAAGAACACCATCCCCACCATCAAACATGGAGGTGGAAACATAATGCTTTGGGGTGTTTTTCTGCTAAGGGGACAGGACAACTTCACCGCATCAAAGGGACGATGGACGGGGCCATGTAACGTCAAATCTTGGGTGAGAACCTCCTTCCCTCAGCCAGGGCATTGAAAATGGGTCATGAATGGGTAATCCAGCAGGACAATGACCCAAAACACACGGCCAAGGCAACAAAGGAGTGGCTCAAGAAGAAGCACATTAAGGTCCTGGAGTGGCCTAGCCAGTCTCCAGACCTTAATCCCATAGAAAATCTGTGGAGGGAGCTGAAGGTTAGAGTTTCCAAACGTCAGCCTCGAAACCTTAATGACTTGGAGAAGATCTGCAAAGAGGAGTGGGACAAAATCCCTCCTGAGATGTGTGCAAACCTGGTGGCCAACTACAAGAAACGTCTGACCTCTGTGATTGCCAACAAGGGTTTTGCCACCAAGTACTAAGTCATGTTTTGCAGAGTGGTTGAATACTTATTTCACTCATTAAAATTCAAATCAATTTATAACATTTTTGACATGCGTTTTTCTGGATTTTCTTCTTGTTATTCTGTCTCTCACTGTTCAAATAAACCTACCATTAAAATTATAGACTGATAATTTCTTTGTCAGTGGGCAAACGTACAAAATCAGCAGGGGATCAAATATTTTTTTCCCTCACTGTATGCCCCGGGCAATAGTCTGTTTTTGTGTTAATGGTTCATTTGGCCTATTTCTTGTAATGTTTTTTGTATTCCTGTGCACAAGGATTCTCAATATTGATTTACGTTTTTCTTTTCTTGTCTAATATATCCTTGGATACGTTTATCAAGGTTATTGTTATGGTACGTAACATGTTTTTATTAGGCATTTCTAGAGATAGCCTGTTTTGTTTTGTCATGCTTGGTGAACCAGGGCTGGATGCATTTCTTGCATCTAGAATGTTTGTTTATTCCATTCAGCCCCACCATAGGTGACTGTGTGGAGATGTTAGCAGTCACACGTGGGGATCTAAACCAAGGGCGGAAATCCCAGGGGGGTCAGGACCCCCCTCCCATCTAAGGGTTGTCCCCCCCTAAAAATATCCTTAAAAACAATGCTGTGTATTGTAAATAACATAATGATATATACTTAAATATATTTGCAAGTAGTAAAACGATACAAACCCCAAATAATGCTTTTTAAGTTTAGAAACATTTTGAGTCCCCCCTCCCATGCCTCACAGTGGTTTGGTCCACTGCCTGCCTTACCCGTCCAGCGAGAGCATGGGCGAGAGAACAATATACTGGTAGTTGGATTCGCTGCAGTAACGCTAGTTGTGGGATGTAGTAAGTAGGCGGTTCAAGGCTATTTTATTCACATTAAACATCGGATGAAGTTTTTCTTTTCTCAAATAGAAATCATGCTGAGTAATTAATAAATTAGTCATGACATAAAAGTTCGCTATGTTTAGTGTAATATAATGTAACGTTACCTAGCTTGTTTAATAGCTTGTTGGATAGAAATGCACCTGGCCAATGCAACTGACGTTATCACGGCGATAAGCCTAACGTTGTCTGTACACTGATATTAGGGTTAATATTGAAGATCTACAGGTTGTGTTTTGCTCAATATGATGTTAAGTGGCTGATCAGTGGGTTTGCTGCTGTTAAATATATATCCTCTGTCCCAGACGAAACCTAATATTTATGTCGAGGACGCATTTTATAATTATAATATGACCGCGTGGTGAACCTATGGACCTAATTTAGGCCTATACTTAGACATCTGAAGTTAAAGATTTGTGTTGCTGCCCAGATAAAATGACAGAGAAGAGAAAAACGGACATAAGATCCTTTTTCAGTACACCAAAACGCAAAGTACAGTAAGTCGTCATATCAAGACAATTTGGTAACAACTTTATAAGAATGGGTGCTTAAGGAAATACTAACATCACTATGTCACAGGCAAAGGAGACAAGAATTGAGGAACAGGGAGACCAGGGACAGTCATGTGGAGAGTCTCAGGTAAGTGTGTTGAGCTTAGTTCATATTTTTGGAGGTGTGTGGCTGTCAGGGTGAGCAGATGAGCTTTACCAGTGGCTCACTAATTTATATTATGATCAGCTAATTTAACAAGTGTTGTAAAAAAAGAGTCTTTATAGAAGTATTGCTATTTTATGGATAAGGTAGTTATTACAAGTATGGAAAACATATTTTTTCCTTTCCAGGAGACAGTCTGTTCTGAGACAGTGAGAGTAGAGGAAAGGTCAGAAGCAGGGACAGATCCAGAAAGAGCAGCGCAAGGAGATGATATTGTTAGCACCAGCACAGGGGACAGGAGCACCGTTTTTAGTTCAGATCTCAGTGACTGCACAAAGCCATACCAACCACATCCACAATGTATTGATAAACAGATACTTGCAAACAAATCCTTAGCATTTCAAGATAAATGGTACCAAGACTTTCCATGGCTACATTACAGTCCAACAGCCAAAGGGGTCTTGTGTTTTTACTGCAGCAAAGGTATGTTAAACCAGTCCTCTTTAGGTCATAGATCTGATGCTGCTTTCATCAGTACAGGCTTTAGAAACTGGAAAAAAAGCTGTTGAAAAATGTATAGCCCACCAGACCTCCCAAGCCCATCGACATTATGTGACTGTGAGTGCACATCAGTCAAACCCAGTCAGTGCCCAGTTATCAAATGCATGGGGTAAGCAGCAGGAGGTGGCAAGGCATTGCTTGAGGAAAATTGTAAGCTCAGTACGGCATGTTGCAATGCAGGGACATGTTGCAAAGAGGCCACACTGATGAAAGTGGTAATCTGTATCAGCTCCTGAAACTTAGGGCAGAAGAGGATGATCCCATTTTATTGAAATGGTTAACAGATCGCACCACGGCATACACAAGCCCTAAATCACAAAATGAAATCCTGAGCATTATGGCCAATACGATAATCGGATAATCAATCTGCCCATGTCTGCTTTACATGGGCAGAGTTATGATGGTGCTTCAAACATGGCAGGAAAGTACAGTGGTGCACAGGCCATAGTGAGGGAGCAGCAGCCATTAGCCCTCTATGTGCATTGTGGCGCACACTGTGTCAATCTAATCACACAGGCTGGGTGCTCAGCCTCCCCAATGATCCGGGACTGACTTTCTTGGGTCCACCAGTTAGGTGTCCTTTTTGGCCAGTCAGGGAAATTTAAGAGAACGTTTGAAAACATAGTTACCTCTGAAAATGCACCCATCACCACACTGAAACCCCTATGTCCAACCAGGTGGACTGTGCGCAATTCTGCTGTAAAAGCTGTGCTAGGGCAGTATGAACGGGTACTTTGCAGCCTAGAGGAGATGGCAAAAAGTACATCCAGAACAGCTTCAACTGCTAGTGGCTTATGTGAGCACTTCAGCAAAGGTAAGACTGTGTTGGGCCTCACACTTGCTTCCGCTGTTGTTGGAGAGCTTGAGTGCCTTAACATTTCACTGCAGAAGAAGATCCAGACTGTCTCTGGAATGCAGGCTGCAGTCAATTGTGTTCGATCCTCTCTTTAGGGAAGGAGAAATGACAAGACCTATCTTGAACTGTATGAGACAGCTACAGCATTGGTTAACTCCATTGAAACAGTTGACTATATTGAGACAAAACATTTAAGGCGCTTTGCTGGCAAAGCAGTGGATCATTACAGGGCAGAGTTCTTTAAAGTATTGGATTGTGTGGAGGTTCAGTTTTGTGATCGTTTCAACCAGGACAGTCTAAAGACTTCAAAACTTAGAGGGTGTCCTTTTGACCGGGGTGTTAAGTGATACAATAAATGAGTACCCTGAGTTGCATAGAGGTTCTCTCTCAGTACAGTTGCCCCTCTTTCTCCAGAAATACCCCTGTAGCAGCAGTGGAGAGGCAGCAGAGGCCCTAAGGGGAATGCCAGTGGAGGTGCCGGGGGTTGTTTGATCAAGTTGAGGTCCTCGTCAGAATTCTCATGGTGGTGCCAGCGTCCTCATGTGAAGCTGAGAGGAGCTTCAGTGCATTGCGGAGACTGAAGACATGGCTAAGGGTGACAATGACCCAAGACAGACTTAACAGTCTGTTAGTCTGCCATGTGCACAAAGAAAGGCTGGACTGCCTTAACATAAACAACATATGCCAAGAGTTTGTGGGGCCATGTGATACCAGGAAAAATACATTTGGTACTTTCGTTTAGTGCATATGTCGTCTTGTAAGTGTGCTTTAAGTTACAGCTATTTGTAGGGCTGGGCAATTTATTAATATCGATATCGTGATATGAGACTAGATATCGTCTTAGATTTTGGATATCGTAATATTGTGACATGACATAAGTGTTGTCTTTTCCTGGTTTTAAAGGCTGTATACAGTAAAATGATGTACTTTTCTGAACTTCCCTTTCTGACTGTTCTAGCTGTTCTATTATTTGCCTTTTCCCCACTTAGATATTATGTCCACATTACTGATTATTATTAATCTAAAATATAAGTGTGAAGATATTTTGTTAAAGCACCAATTGTCAACCCTAGAATATCGCTGCAATATCGATATCGAGGTATTTGGTCAAGAATGTTGTGATATCTGATTTTCTTCATATCGCCCAACCCTAGCTATTTGGTACTTTTGTTTAGTGCCTGTCCCATCATGTAAGTTTGCTTTAAATTAAAGTTGTTTTTTTTTATTTCTACTTCTAAAGCAGTGACTATAACCTAATACATGTATTTGTTACAAAAGCATTGTATTTCTTTTATATGGGGATACTTTTTCAAAATAAGGCATTATGTTTTAAGTTATATTTGTGGCTTGATTGTAAACAACTTAAAAATAAATAAATGGTTTTAAAGAAGAATATTTTGGTCAATTTAGTCAGCTTTTTCATTGAATCAAGAGAAACACTGAAAAGAAGGATAATGGTACAGTCTCCATGCTAGCCTACAGTAATGATAGTGTTAAGGCTTTCCTCTGTGTACACATGTCCTCTACAAGTATAATTGTGGCTGTATTATTTGTGTCCCCTTCAAAAATTGCTCTTCAGAAATTTTATGTTTATTGTCCCCCCTACTGTTAGATCAGATTTACGGCTTTGTTTGCCATAGTTAAAACATGTAACACCTCAAACTAATTAATTAATGACAATTTAAAATGAGAGGGTATGTTCAAAATAAAATACACCTAAGATGGAAATTGATCAAATTCAAATAGATATAATGACATTTTAACAACATCTGTCAATTATAAATATTTTATTAAAACAAATATAATTAAACAATCAAATACTATTACAAACAACTACTGTACCACTACCTGAACCTTCTGTTTTTAAGTATATATATATATATATTTATTTTTTATTTGTATTTTAAATTGTAAGCAATTCGGAGTTCATCTGTATATCCAAAAGGTTGGTTTGCTGGTCGGGTGTGCTGTCCATGTACGCCATTTGAAATTCTGTGTAACCACACAGCCTCTATCCAGCTTGGTATAGAGGGGGAGTCCCAAAGTCTTCCCTCTTAAAAGAGATCTTGCCCTGTATAGAGAAGTTCAGTAAAAAAAAATGCTGTTTACTATACAATTACTGGACTTTTCACTGACAATAACAAAAACTGTGAGCATTACATTTTTTATAATTTACCATTGTCTGCTAAAATTTTACTGACATCATATTTTACACATCCCATTATGATGACACCAGTGTGTACAAATGTTTTAAAGAACACTTTTTACATCTTGTTGAATACATAACAGAAAGATCTGTAATTTTCTCATGTTGTGCTGGTCTTACAGAGGGCTGGATTCAAACTAACGCCGAAAATGAAAGAAAACATTTGAAATCACAGGCTTTTCCAATTTGCTTGAATTTCATCACAGCAACTCATAATGTGACTCAAGAGTGTGTATGGCTCACAGGTGCCTGTATGCGCTCCTGGCAATGTCTGGGTATGCTCCTGATGAGACAGCGGAAGGTGTCCTGGGGGATCTCCCCCCAGACCTGAATCAGGGCATCAGTGAGCTTCTGGACAGTCTGTGGTGCTACTTGGCAGCATCACATGCACCGATACATAACATCCCAGAGGTTCACAATTGGATTCAGGTCTGGGGCACGTGAGGGCCAGTCAATGCAATCAGTGCCTTCTTCATCCAGGAACTGCCTACACACTCTGGCCACATGAGGTCGGGCATTGTCCTGCACCGGGATGATGCCCACTGCACCACCATGAGGTTTGACGATGTGTCTGAGGATTTCATCCCGTTACTTAATAGCAGTCAGGGTACCATTGGCTAGCACGTGGAGGTCTGGGCAACCCTCCAAGGATATGCCTCCCCAGACCATCACTGACCCACCAAACCAGTCATGCTGGATGATGTTGCAGGCAGCATAATGTTCACCACGGCATCCCCAGATTCTTTCACGTCTGTCACGTGCTCAGTGTGAACCTGCTCTCATCTGTGAAGAGAACAGGGCACCAATGACAGACCTGCCAATTCTGGTGTTCTCTGACGAATGTCAGTCGAGCTACACGTTGCTGGGCTGTGTGCACAGGTCCCACTAGAGGATGTCGGGCCCTCATGCCACCCTCATGGAGTCCGTTTCTGACAGTTTGGTCAGAAACATGCGCACCATCAGCCTGCTGTAGGTCAATTTATAGGGCTCTGGTAGTACTCCTCCTGTACATCCTCGCACAAAGGAGCAGATACCGTTCCTGATGCTAGGTTGTTGCCCTTCTATGGCCCAGTCCAGCTCTCCTTGTGTAACGACCTGGTATCTCCTCCATGCTCTTGATACTGTACTGGGAGACACAGCAAACCTTCTTGGTAAGGCACGTACGGATGTGCCATCCTGGAGGAGCTGGACTACCTGTGCAACCTGAATGGGCTGCAGGTACCGCCTCATACTACCATTAGTGACAAGGACACTAGCATAACACAAAACTAGAGAAGAATCAGTTTGGAAGGATAAGGAGACAGTTATTGTCTGTGGCCACCACATGCAAAACCCATTTTCTTTTTGGGGGTTGTCTTGCTGTTGCCTCTCCAGTGCACCTGTTGTCACTTTCATTTGCACCAAAACAGGTGACATTGTTTCACAATCGCTTATACTTCCTAACTGGACAGATTGATATCCCTGAAGTTTAATTGATATTGTGTTATACTGTGATAATTACATATTCCCTTATTTTCTGAGCAGTGTAGCTACAAACTTGGGGAGACAAAAACAAATACATAATTCAAGTTAGACTGTTTGCATGGTTTTCCACTTAACTGTACATACCTCTGCTTTAATGGCAGTAAGGGCAATAGTAGTTTTGTCCAACTTGTGCCTCCTGCAGCGTTTATGCTACTCATATTCTTGAAGTCTTTCTGTGTAATACATCCTTGGGATTTCTTACTACAACACAACAAAATATATGTGTGAGGACATTATTCATTGGTTAAACATCTACTGTGCATAATGTACCTAATCTATAGCATGTATTTCATCTCCAGTCCTGCAGTGTCCCTGGCAATACATATCACTTGTGTAGCCCAGGAAAAATACAACTTACTCAATTATTAAATGGCTTTATTAGCAGTTCACAAGAATCAATTGTTCTACAATAGTAAGATCAACAAAATATTTCAAGTCTGAATCTTCCTCAGTATTCAAACAGAAATGGTGTGTCTTTGTAAAATACTAGTTAGCTTCACGTTAATTGCCTTGAATGGGTATTTAGTGGATTCTTTCTCTGCAATATTTTCTCTGCAATATAATATTTCTCTGCAACATTAAATGTTGGGCGAACATTTGAAAACCTTCTGAAATATACTAAACAACCCTATTACAACCCCAAGTGATCTTGCAAAGACATGGTAGCCTTTTGGCATTATGGTTCTGAAAGGACATGAGCACCACTATTTGAAATGGTATACATTTTAGTCATTCTCCTCGTCCTGTTTCCCAAATGATTCCCAACCACAACGTTTGCGTTATTGGCACAGTGCTCAACCAATTGACATACTCAAAACTAAGGAGTCCTTGTCAGAGTAACCCAATACATTATCATTGGTACCAGGAGTTTGATAGCACCATTGGGTTTCAGGTATAGGTCGTTTTTCAGATGCCATTACTATTAATTGATGTGTTAACTGAACTGTGTAAGACAGTAAAAAAACATTTTCTTAATACATATTTTTTTCACTTCTGTAGTCATAATAATCATACCCTGTTTCAGGCTGACTAATGTATTGATGCAGAGCAAAGCAACTCCACTTGTAGTGAAGGTTTCAACTAAACTTTTCTTTTATGTATACTGTAGCCGTTTGGTATTTTTTAACTGCCTAGTAACCCATAAAACGTTCAGCTCATGATAAATGGGGGCAAAAACAAAAGTGTTGCGTTTATAATTTTGTTCAGTGTAGTACTTAAGTATAGTACACTGCAAAAAATGTTGTCAGTGGAACAAGACAATTTGACTATTTTTGAGGAGATATTTACTTGAAATAAGTGAAATAATTTGCCAATGGAACAAGACAAATTACATGATATTCAAGGCATATTTTCTAAAAACAAGCAGTATATTCTAGCTTGTTAAGAAAAATGTACGTTATTTTAGGGATGGTTAGATTTTTTTTTACCTGAAAACATTTTAAATATACTTGTTAAGACAGATATTTTTTGCGGTGTACTGAAAGGTTGGCTTGAAATGTAATTCCACCCTTAAGAGAAATGTTGTACATTCGCTAAACTTGAACGTAACTTCAACCTTGGGTAGCCTACTCGTCCCTATTCATGCAGCTGGCTCTCTCAAACTTAAATAGTAGCGTACAAAGGTGTTGTGTAAAACAGCATTTTTTGGGCTTCGTCTGCAGCTCCAATTTGCTTATTTTGGGCTTCTTTTGACAGTCCTGGTTGCTTGTCTCTCTTGCGATTTCTGGCAACACTTGTTTGGAGTGCAATTTAGTGTAATTTTAGTCTTTAGTCTTGCTGTCTAGTCATAGACAATACTGTCTTCAATAGCATGCTCATAGCACTTAATCTTTTATAACAACAGATTTTGGCCAAATGTATTCAACAACAGGAAAACTGAGAGCTCACACAGCTACAATAAGCTTTGTAACCTGTAAGTTGTTGATAATGTAATGCAATGCACTTACTACCTTGGATGCGGCCGTTCTAATCAATGATAGACAAAACACGTATCTCCCGATTTGCTATTCCAAAACCTTGTAATTCCATTTGAGCTTGATTTTGGTAAAATATTAATAATATAATGACACATGCAAGTATCTGACCATATATAAAGACACAATGCCAACTTTTAACGTGCTGTGTTCAATTATTTCAAAAACAGTTTTTTTCATGTCCTGAAAAGTTGCAATTTTGGAGATACGAGGTTTAAGACCGACAGCGACGATAGTTATTTTTTTCAAACAATCCATTATTCAGCTCTGTCCCAGTCTGCAATTAGCACTATTAGCATTGTCGAAATTCATGAATGGAAACTGTTTGTACTGCTGTCGCAAAGCTGCATTGCAAGTGGAAAACTACTCCAAAACACTTAAACACAGGAAGTGCCTGTGTTTAAGTAAACACAGGAAGTGCCTGTTTATTTGAAATGAGAATTATATTGCGAAAATTAAAACTTTGTTTCGAGGAATACAACATTGTCAATGTTCTTTGAGGTAAACAACACCACTTGTCTTAGTTTGGAGTGTTTTAGAGTAGCTTTCTGCTTGTAATGCAGCTTTGCGATAGGGGTACGTATGGTTAAAAAATGTGCCTTACAGACAAACTCGGGGTAAGGGGACTGTCACCGAAATCTGAGTTTTGGACAAACTATCCCTTTAAGCATAATTTAAAATAAGAATCGGCCCAACGGACATCATCATGCACTGCACTGACATGCAACCTGCACTGCTGACTGTCAACAGCATTTACAGCTCTGAAAAAAATTAAGAGACCACTGTACCTTTTTCTTTCCTTTCCAAAAAGGTTGGAAAGGAAGGTTTTGAGTGAGGAACAGAAGGGTTAAAAGTAAGGAATAGAAGGGTTAAAAGGAGATCACTGCAAATTGAACGCTTCTGTTCCTCACTCAAAACATTCCTTTTCAACTTTTTTGGAAAGGAAAGAAAAAGGTGCAGTGGTCTCTTAATTTTTTCCAGAGCTGTATATGACAAGATCAAACATCATTATACAGTTAGGTTCGGAAATAATTGGACACTGACACAAGTTTTGTTAATTTGGCTGTTTACCAAAGAATATTCAAGTTACATTTAAATAATGAATATGGGATTAAAGTGCAGTCTCTCAACCTTACAGTTTTTCCCAATTGGTTACACATGTTTGCTGAATCCTTGGCTCATTTTCCCAAAATTGTAAACACAAAACACAAAACCACAAACACAAAATGGCTAAGTCCATAGCAAAAGCAAACACTGCATTCAAAACTATTTCATCACTGTCCAAAATGTTTTTTTTATATCAAAATGATACACACACACACGTCAGATGAATAGATCTGCCTACCAACCAACAGCACACTGATGTCCTCAACACAAAACACTACTCTGAATATCCCATCAGTAGGTGTATGCCTTTTGCATTCTCAGTGTTACGCTGTAGCCAGTTGTAAAAGATTGTCACAGTAATATTTACCTACCCAAATATAAATGAACAAACACACAAATGCAATACAGTAACAAAAACATTGCCATTTATTTCCAAAATGCAGTAATAGTGAACAATTGTCTTTTGCATGTACCACTTTCCATATCCAAGAGGAGAAAACCAGGAAAACATGCAGTAAGATAAAGGGTTTACTGTACAAATTGTACAAATGGAAGTGACTAATTCTTTCAAAACTCTAAACACAAAAACACATGCAAATGTAGGACAGAGGAAATCAGGCTGCATCCCGCCTCCTATCTTGGTCTGGCCACAGCACCTCATCTACATCACAAGCGATGTTCTCTCTGGCTAAACAGCGGGGAAAGAATCTTCTGGAGAGACGGATCCAGCCGCCGAAAGCCCCCACGTCAACTTCACCACATGCATCCTCCGTTGCCTGGAGAAGAGGCATGCGTGCGAGGGGATGGCGGTCATACACCTTCCATCGCCATGCCGAAAAAAACTCTTCAGTTGGGTTTAGGAATGGGGAATATGGTGGGAGGTATAGAACAATGAATTGTGGGTGGTCAATGAACCAATTGCGGACCAGAGCAGCCCGGTGGGAACTCATGTTGTCCCAGATGACAACATACCTGGGGTGCTCTGGTCCACCCCTCTGCTCGGCCAGAATGAGGATGCCATGTAGTGTGTCCAGGAATGTGACGAGAAGGGCGGTGTTGTAGGGACCAAGGTTGGCATGATGATGGAGGACGCCTTGCTGGCCAACGGCTGCGCACATGGTGATATTCCCTCCACACTGTCCAGGGACATTCACAATGGCATGGTGGCCAATGATGTTCTGTCCTTGTCCACTTCTTTTGGCTAGGTTGAAGCCTGCCACATCAATGTAAATATAAATGTGCTGAATTGCAGCGGCATCCAGCTCCAAGACTCTCTGAAACAGACAACAAGACAATATGTGAAATAGACCTAGAGCAGTCAATATGGTGAGCCACAATACACTGGATTATAGTACTGTAATGTGTCTATACAGTGCTGATGTGATAGTACATTCACAGTATAATACTTGCACATATTCATAGCGCTGTTTCTTTAACCCTCTCCGTGTTTCGCTCAAATGGCACCCTGTAGACCTGTTTCATCTGGATTCGGTTGCGCTGTAATACACGGTCCAATGTCGACAAGGCCACCTGCTGAATGTTATTGAATATTGTGTTGTCTGCAATTATGTGGTTCTGGATTTCTCGTAGTGTAATGGTATTGTTTGCCACCACCATGTTCACAATAGTGGTCTCCTGTTCTGGTGTGAACAGCCGGTGTCTTCCACCATGGCCTGGCCGTCTCTCAGTTCTGCAGTAGATCCACAAATATTACAGTATCTGATTGGTTACAGTACGCTACAATGATCTCGTCTTTCAATATGAAATAAATTTACTGTAAAATTGGCCAACAATCACTGAGTAACATAGGCCTGCTGATATGTCGGACAGCAGTATACTACAGTGTACACACATGAAGAGCATAGTGTAGATGGCAGGTAAATTACCAGTTCTCATTTCTGATTGTACGGATGATAGATTGCATGGCTTGGCTTGCATCTATCATCCGTACATTCAGAAATGCCCAGCCTCCCTCATGCTCAATCCATGGTTGAGCACATGGTTAACCACTGTGGCCCTGATCTCATCTGAGACAACTGTCCTTCCTCGTCCTGGTCCTCCTCTTCCTCCTCTTCCTCTCACTCCTTGACCTCTAGCTCTTGCTTCACCATTGACTTCCATTTTCCTTCAAAACAGGAGAGATCATCTGTGGCCTTATAGTGCTGATGCTCTGATTGTGCACAATTCGGCAACTAGTGTTTACACCTGTGAGGAGTTGGTGTTGCCAATTGGTGTATAGAGCTTGGCATTGTGATTGGTGTTGCTTTCCAAAGGGACTACAGAGATTTTATTTTTTGACTGTTGTGCCTAATGTAGACAACTGTGTGTAGTGTTTTGCAAAAAGTGTGATACAGAATTGGACACCGAGTGTAATGCAGGAATTGTGCTTGCAATTTTTAATTAGCAGCACAATTAGCAGCACAAAAATTAGCAGTTATCCTGTGTATTGACTATACATAGCCTACTGTTTCCCTGAAGTACTGAGTACAGCAGCATTGCTTCAGCAAGCGGGCAGAAAGGAAGGAGTACTAGGGACTTGTCACATCACCTAATCTGAAGGAATATGGACACAACAGCGAACACAAGACAATTAAATTATGTAAATCCAAAAGCTGTTAATCATCAATATTCGGTAGTGTTGGCTAAATAAACGTATGCTAATATATTAGATGGCTAGCTAGTCAGTGATTAGCAAACATGATGTTTGACATGCTAGTTCTATTTTTTTAGGGGTAACCTGAACTTCATATGTCTTGTCTTACATGTACTCTGATTACTTGTGTTTGTGCATTCTGGTATAAAGTTGTTGCTGTGTCATTGCAACATACATGCTATATGTATGCTTAAATCTGTCTAGACTATCTTAAGTCTTGGCGAACTGACACAGGAAACGGAAGGTTGTTGCCCTCAGTAGCTAGTATCAGGGCAAAGGCGCATATTTAGTGAATGTAGCTGAATGGCTTGACATAGATGTGCATATTTGGATAGTAGCCTTTCGAATTCTTCCACCTAGTACAGCCTGTCTTTCATGTTCCCGTTGATCAAGTCATGGTAAGAAAAGCACTGTTTTGACAGCTATCTGCCCCTTCATTGCCACATTATTTCGTGTTCCGATCGAACTTATGTAAATCCACAGATTGTTTTTGTTGTATAGGATAACTAACTAGATGATTATGTGCCGTAGCTATCTAACACATGGCTTTGTTTTAAGCGACATTCAAGTGTAATAGCCTTTGTGAAATGAATGGGGCATGCATATTTAAAACAGGGAACGAAGATGTTTGGTAGCTCTATCCTTGTATGTTACTCCTTTCTCTGTCTTTATTTGTTCCTCTCTGCAGTCTTGTCTGGCTTTGTCTGTTTGTCAAGGCTTAAATAGACTTGTGGAGAGTTAGTATGGCCTTGCCTGCATGCAAAGTGAAAGATAGGTGACCACATTAACTTAACTGTGATGGGAGATAGAATTGTGACTTAATCTTTATAATTATCAAGAAAAACTTGTGCTTGGTTCATGTGGCATATATCAATGTCCTTTAATATCTCTCCTATGTTGTGTTGGCATGCAGGTTTTGCAGGCCATGCATACCAACGTGAAGGATCATGGTCTCCAGATGGACATCTTCTCCCTGGTGCTAGTGGAGTATACAAAGACACCAACATACTGCTGCTTGTCCAATGTCAGTCCCCAAAAGGTAATGAACAAACGTGGACACATTGTTCTTCACAATCATCACTGTCTCTAATAATATCTGGCCCCTGCTCTTTCAACATCTCCTGGTAATGTAGCCTTGACATACATTTAAGCAGAGGCAGCCAGCACCAGCCAAGTGAAGCAATGTACTCCAGAATGTACACTTGAATAAATAATGGCCTATTTTACCAGCTGTCATACCCAATGACAACAGTATGTTTTGATTCCCCTGATCCAAGCAATAGTACCTTCCTTCTGTCCTTCTCTCCCTCTCTGTAGGCCACCTGCATGGTGTGCTGGAGGCCAGTGCCGACCTGAATAAAACTGATAAGATGCTCACAGCACTGATCAAATCCTACACGATGAGCATATGACCCACGAAACACACTTATCAGTGAATAAATCTCTTTCTCCATCACTGACTCAACCATACATCTCAGGACGACATAAGCACTTGGACCATGCCTCAGCCCTACCTAGCCTGATGACTCCTAGCTGTCCCTGTTCCAGGTCTACTTGGTTGTGTTGCAGATCTCGTATCTGCCTGACAACTCCTGCTGTCACTGGCCACAGCCCAACTGGTCGTGCAGCTGATCTGTATTCTGCCTAAATATTCTGACTACAGCCAACCTGTATCTGTTGACCCAGTGGTCACCTGATGTGGCCTTAACACGGTCATGCAGTCAATCTTTTCCTAGCACAGCCAGTAGAGGACTCATCACCCGTCAGAGCCTGACTCCTCTCTAGGTTTGTTCCTAGATTCCGATCCTGTAAGACAGGTTTACCCAGCCACTTTGCTTCCATATCTTGTTGTTTGCTCTTTGTAGTTTTAGGTTGGATATGTGTATATGCACTTTGTGATGAATGCAGATATAAAAAGGGCTTTATAAAAGGGCTTTTGAAAAATTCTATACTGCTTTTTAGCACCCAGCATAGTTCAGTGACAGCACTAATCAAGGTTGTAAACGTCCTTTGGATAAATACCTATGCTGAAAAGTTTTCTATCCATGCACTACTGGATTTAAGTGCAGCATTTGATACTATAGATCTAGAAGTTCTCTTTGACAGGCTACAAATTAGGAATGGCCTCTCAGGTTTTGTATTAAATTGGTTCAGGAGTTACTGGACTGGTAAAAATTTTCTGTTGCTCTGGGAGAATATACCTCAAGGAAAATACAGATGTCATGTGGGGTCCCTCAAGGTTGGATTTTGGGGCCTATACTGTTCAACTTGTATATGTTACCGCTTGGCAGCATATTTAGAGAACATGGTATTCATTTTCACATCTATGCTGATGATATACAACTGTATAATCTCTGTGTAATCTCTTAAATTTAACCCCATTGGCACCTTGATAAATGCATTACTGTTATAAATACATGGATGGAGAAAAAAAATCCTACAATTAGACAATGATAAACTGAGGGTCTAGTTACTGGTGCCAAGGCCAAAAGACAGAAACTGCCCTCCTGGTTAGATTTGACACACCAAGCAAAAAATCTAAGTGTAATTTTACACACCAACCTCAGTTCTAAGGCTCCGATGAAAAATGTGATGAAATCTGCTTTTGATTATTTAAGAAACATTGCAAAGGTGGTTTCTCTGCCACACCAGTACTGAGACTAGAGAATGCTTTAATCACTAGCATACTGCAATTCTCTATTGTTGGGACTTACCCCAAAAAGCATCAGCAAACGGTAATTAATTAATAAAAACATTTTTATTAATAAAAAAATCTTCACATGTATTATATTAAACTTTTTTAATGAATTAGTACTTTAATCCCTTCTATACTTTAACTGTTCAGCATTTTGAAATGCATTAATGTAAGAATTGTGCTCTATAAACAGCATTATTTGATTTAATCAGAACTTTACAATCAGGTATTATGCTTCATCAATTTAATACACTTAAACAATCCTGTTTTCCCCCCATAGGACATTTCGATTGATGGGACGGCATACCAACGTGGTGTCACAAACCACACATTAATAAGCATTGTTTAATCACTCTTAATCTTTCATGCTGGACTACATCAACAACAAACCTATCAGGATAATAATAGGTTTTTAGTCTGACATTACCTTGCTGATTAGGAGTGATTAAATAATGCTTATTAATGTGTGGTTTGTGTGGAGGCTAGAGGTGCAGTTAAGTAATCCAATGCAAATATCAGTGTATAATCATTCATTTTCATTTTTTTATTAATAATGATGATTGTAAATGTATTGGGTTGTCATTCCTCATAATTAAATGCCGAAGAAGATCCACTTATAAAATGCTTTACAACAATCAAATTTGATAGTTATTCTCACAAACTAGTTTTAAATGCGACATAAAACCTCAACTGAAGAATGGTTGTGCTAAATTAATTGTTATATTTAGAAAATATAAATGTCTGTTACGATGGCTTATCTGAAAGTTACGTGAAAATCTTGACATTTTGCTTCAGCGCTTTCTTCCAGCATGCAAAACTCGACTGACAAATTCTGTAGTGAAGAATTCAAGAATGCAGTTCATTAGTAGCTTGTTTGCTTTGCGAATCTGAAAAAAATACTCAGTAAAAGCCACATAACAATCACTTTTATTGTTTACATCCATAACTCTTTCCCTTTTTCTTTTACCATGAATGTCAATTAAACATTCAGCGTTCACAATCTACAAGTAAAACTGTCATACCTCAGCTAAATATTACCAGATTTTCAGACATCTGTTTTAGCTGTACAGTGCCACTTTTACAACCACCAGAGGCCACATATTTTAGAATGCAAAATTAACAACGCATTCTTATGGACACTAACTTTATTTTTTTTAACAAAATAGCTACTTTATCCAGTTTTATACGCCCTAACTTATAATCCTTCATTCAAACATCTAAGAATATCCTTGCATTTGTAAGGATAGAACAAGTAAGCAAGAACAAGTACAAAACCAGTACAAAACCAGCATAATAAAAATGAGACAACCTTCCTGACGTTATGCTGGACATAGGGCAGGGGTATGCAACTCTGATCATGGATGTCCAAAACACTTTTGATTTTCATCCCCTCTTTCTAATAAGGGACTTATTCAGACATTGGAGACCAGGTGAGTTCAGTTAAGTATCAGTTAAAAGCAAAAAACAATGTTTCAGGCCTCAAGGGCCAGAATTGCCTACCCCTGACATTAGGAATTGGCCATTATCAAGAAGATAATGAACCGCAGACAATTAAGTGCATTAAGTCAAATGTGTGTATGTGGGTTTAGGCATGGTGGTGTGAATATTGTTTTTTGTGGGTGCATCTTTGGTTTTACCCAGAACAAAGAGATGCTTTCTACCTAAAAATTCCCTTTCATGACAGATTTGTTTCATAGCTTCAATAGAACTGTACCAAACAGTAATAGAACTGTAACCAAACATAGTTAAACATTGATTATACAGTACATTAATCTTTTTTTGTAAACAAAGAAAAAAAAAATGGTTTCAGCATGTGAAGAATATACTTGAAACAGCAGTATACGTAGCGTATTATTTTGATCCACTTTTGTTGTCCTTTAATATTCAATTATTATTTAAGTACTATTTAAATACTAAATAGTACTTAATAAGTATAGCACAGTTTGTTAAAATGGACCCACTTATTTCATACTTTGTTTTACCTATAATATGTGCATTTTAGTACACTTAAAACTAATTGTTTTATGCATTTCAAATACATAATCTTTTCAATAAATCCAGAGTGTATTTCAAGTGTACTAAAATGGTGTTTAAAATAATGTGCGGTAAAAATACTATAGTATGAAATAAGTGGTCCTATTTTGACAAACGGAACTATACAAATTACTATTTAAATATTACTTAAATACTACACTAATACTATTTAGTTTACAAAAGTACAACAAGTTCTTCCAAGATAATACACTAAGTATACTGCTTTTTTTACTCGGGTTACTATAGGTCTAGATGATGTCCATCACCCACACAGATCTCTTCAAAATTGGATTGAAATCACTGCGAGTCAGGATAGTTCTGGTACTCCTGCAGCAACTTCAGCAGGCAGCCACGTGTGAGCTTGAGGTCTTCGCTCAAAGTCTGAGGTTTCAATGAACTCAACCTATATAATTTCCTACCAAATTAAAACCAGTACAGAAGCGAAGGAAGAGCTGAAGTGTTGGTAGATCCAATTTAGCAACATACCTCTTCAAGTAACATGCAACAATAGTCTGCAGAGGTGTCATTGGGTCTTGGAATTTCAAGAGTTCTTTTACTGCTTTTGCAGTTGGTGTCTTCTGCCGAATCACACTGTGCAGGGTATCTACAGGTAACGTGCTTGCCAAACTCAACATAATAGGGTGCCAGCACTCAATTACATACATCGGTGCCTGTATGAGAGCCTTGTGTCCAAGCTGTGACAACAGCAGGGTCAGGATGTCCTTGTTAGGTACTTGCTTACAGTTGTGTGCTTCCAATGAATCAAAAAGTTCATCACTATCAATAGAGTCAAAGTCCTCCAAAGACTTCTGCAGAACTTCCCTCTCCTGGTCAGAGACATAATGTAAGAATCAATCTTTACAGCTGCTTGTGCCTGTACCATAGAGAACCTCCTCTAGGAAGGGGGCTGCAAGCTGTACTGGGAAGTAGTGAGCTGATTTCCAGCCTGTCACAAGGATTCGGGCACTAGCTTGCCATTCCTCAACTTGAAAGTCATGTCTAATGAAGGGAACTTTTGCATCTCCCCCTAATGTGCACCTATTGTAAAAATCTGTCCAAAACTCTGTTAGGCAGTCTCTAAACACACCGATCCCTTCTCCCACTTCCAAGTTCCCATTTGGTAGTTGCATTTTAAAGAACACTTCTGTACTTAAAATGTCTAGGTTAGTGAATGCTTTTATCATATCACTAAGGCAATTGCCCCTCCAAAAAAATCAGTTACAGGACTTAACGTTTACAGTACTTACAGTACTTGGATGCTTATATCGTTGTGCATGTGTGAAGCATGATGATACATCACAGGTACAGCAGTGAGGTTACTTAAATGTATTGACAGTGGTAAGAAAAACAAAATGAATTAATTTAATTAATGCAAAACTAAAATAAAGAGGCAATGGGCAGCATCCACAATGACAACATCTGGCTTACATTTTCCTTTTCCAAATTCTGAATGGACTCCTCATCAACTAACCATTCGGTCAAAAAGACCCTCAATCTGTCTTCCATTGGTGTAAAATGTGCTCACTGTTCTGCAATGGAGCAGGAATAGGGATTATCATACTGTAATAAATATTTATCCGGATCCGTTGATCTGCATACCCAATCCATTCCGCTATGTGCATGCTGCTACCATTGAATTAACTGTAGTTGTTCTCTTATGTAGACTATCTACATCCTAGAGCATCCTGTTTCCTTGTCATAATAACCCCGATGAGATTTAGAATATTCATTATTTTATATTCTCTTCAAATCATGCATTCAACGTTGTGTACAGGATCTTCCACTGTGTTGCGTAACGTTGCCCTACTGGACATAATGGTCACAGCAGGACGTTAAGAAACGTCTCCTTGTCCTGAAGAGATAAACATGGTTATCAAAATGCTGAACCAGTGTAAGCCTAAACAAAATAGACCTTATTTGAAGTAGATTTAAAAATACCCTATGGAAGAAATTAACGGTGTAAAAAGAAAAATATACAACATCACATTTGGCAGGGATTTATTGGGACTGTGACTCATACTGTAATGCTCAATATCAGCATGTGAAATTGTTATATCAATAATATAACTTGAACTGCACTATCAATTTAGGAGTTAACGTAGGCTACCCACTGGTTAATTTGAGTCGGATCCTGCTGGAACAGGATCCAGCACCTCTCAGATTTTCCTCAGTTTGTTCCAGCACCTATTGCTGCACATGACTTGTCTTTTTCCATCACTGTGTTCACTTTGCACTGTAAACATTTGCCAACCGGATTCATGTCTGTCGCGCACCTGAATGTGTTCCGGGACCTCCCGATTTACAAATTATGCACTAAGGCTACCATGTTCAACTTGTAGAAGATTGCGAGTTTGCTTTTAAACAGTAATGTTCAAGATAAGAGATTTGAAACTCTGAGTGCATGAATGCAGCAAGATTTGAGTAATAGGCCACTTTCACATGCAAAGAAGAATATTTTCCGCAGTGCATCCCAGTTAACGGTTTCATCCTGCTTACTGTCCAGACAATGGCGCCAGCAGCAGCTGCAGAACAATACTTTTCAAAATGCTTGGATAACTTACCAACTTTCAGACCTTGTGATGTTGCAATTATAGTCGACACATTTTCAAATGCAAAAAGATCTAAGATGGATAAAGGTTACAAGTTTTTTGTTGAGCAATTCATATTTGATTTTGAAGGTAGGTTAGCACTGTGCTGCTAGCATCTAGCGTAACCAGTATTAGCTAAAATCAAATGTTTTCTCCACGTAACAGTTGTTTATTTTGATTTCCATACTATTAGTTTACAATACAGTGAAACACAATGTTCTTATCAAATAACCTTGCATTGTACATGTTTTCCGTTGAAGTCTCTAATGTCATAGACAAGGAGATAAATGTTAGGTCTCAGTGTTACCGGTCTATGCGGAAAAATGAGGAGCCACACAAGCTTGAGGTTTTGTATAGGCTGATTCAAAGGACTCTACAAGCATCAGGGGCTATAAAATGTTTTTTACTGCAATCTCCTACTAGGGTTGGTTTCTTATCAAAAGCCTTTGTTTGCTTAATTAGCACCAATCCAGTATCAAAACATACAAAAGTGGAACATAATTAGAAACATTTAAACAGACCCTGATGCTTGTTCTTCTCTCCCAGTTCTGAATTATTTCATTCTGTGCAGTTGCACAATATCTCAATCTGTCATGTTTTTAATTTTCTTCTTTCTATCAGAAGATCTTCAAACTTCAAACATGAATAACATCCAAGGTCAAAGGCATACACTTTGATTCTATTCAACAAAACATTTGTTTAATGTTCTTGTTAATTAATTAGGGTATACAGCCTGAGTCTGTCGATCAGCTTTGTATAAAAAAACCCGAAGTCTTCTGGCAGTAGTGGAATAAAATCTACACTATACAGGGCACACACAGGTGATTATAAAAATAAAATAAAAATGAACAAAATGAATTGATACTTGAAAGGTACTGCTCAAGTGTGAAAGTACTCTTTTTCTGTATTAGGGCCAATTCCTGATGAGTGAGAGTTTATGCATGATGTACATCCACCGCCACTAATCTGCCAAATTCTGTCAGACTTGAAAGATATTTCCTTGGTAGATTCTAAATTTGGTCCTGTACCAAAAGGATCAGTGCTTTCATACCAGTGTCTTCCAGAGATTGCTGGCACCCTCAATCACCATCTTGATGGACCCAATTTCCCAAATCTACCAATACAGAATTACAGACTGCCTCAAAAGTTTAAATTTGCTCCCAACATGCAGCAACGATACCACTTACAATCTCTCCATGTTTCTGAGCAGATGTCCATAATATTGGAGAAAGAGACAAGGGAACAGGGAAAGTGCAAACTCTGGAACCATATGCGTTACCCAAGACTAACAGCTAGTTGATTTCATGAAGCAGCGCATATTAGGGGTGAGTCTTCTGGCCAGGCACTCTGTCGGCGCATCTTAAAGGGATCAATTCAAACAGAAACAATGAGAAGAGGGCTTGAACTTGAGCCTCAAGTGCTGTTGAGATATGCATAGACTTGTCAGGTAAATGTCAAGTCCTGCGGTCTGATTGTCCATCCCAATGCTCCTCATCTTAGTGCAAGCCCAGATGGAAAGGTAGTTGACCCAAAAGAGAATCCACCATTTGGATTGGTAGAGCTGAAATGCCCCGGAGTATCATCAGTCAAAGAAGCCACCCATATCTAAATAACTAGAGGACAAGTTAAAGAACACAGTTAAAGAAAGCACACAAGTATTATACACAAGTGCAAGGTCAGTTAGCAGTGACTGGGACTGCTTGGTGTGACTTAGTCACGGACAAAAGAAATTATTTCACAGTAGAAAGAATTTGGCGAGACAATTAGTTTATTGTCGACCTCAAAGATAATATTGATATTTTTTACTACACTCTGCACATGGATACATGAAGCTCCGGAAAAAATTAAGAAACCACTGCACCTTTTTCTTTCCTTTCCAAAAAAGTTGAAAAGGAATGTTTTGAGTGAGGAACAGAAGCGTTCAATTTGCAGTGATCTCTTAATTTTAACCCTTCTGTTCCTCACTCAAAACCTTCCTTTTCTACTTTTTTGGAAAGGAAAGAAAAAGATGCACTGGTCTCTTAATTGTTTCCCAGAGCTGTATCTTAGCAGGAGATGAATAATTCAATAGAACTGGTTAAACATACAACCCCAAATCAGAAAACGTTGGGACGGTATGGAATTAAATGAAAGTCAAGGTAAATGTAAGACTAAGACTGTAAGATAATAAAACTAGTGATTTTTTGGTGCAGTTTTAAGAGGTGAGTGTGTCTGTATATCATATGTGTGGTGGGAGTGCATTCCAGAGCCTGGGTTTTCAAATAGATGAGCAGAGCAGTAGGAGGCAGACTGGGAGAAGGTCAGAGGTTCCAGGTTGTAAAGGTCTTTGAACATGATGAGCAGGGTGATAAATTTCATGCTTCTTCACCCAAATCCATGGGCCCTTGGAAATTGACCAGAAGACAGGTGTTGGTCCATATTTGGTTGATGGTGCCAACTTGAGTGAGAGGGATGGAAAAATCAAATATGAAACTTCTTGACTCTTCGGATAACTCTTCCCACAGTGATTCTGAAGCAGGCGATGGCTTGGGCACGCTCTGTCTCCTCTTTGGTGAAATGCGACTTGTGCATGAAAGGTGGCATGATACGTTTAGTCCCAGTTTGGGACAGAAGAGTTTCAATCAGAAAGCCCTTATCAGCCATTACTTCTTTACCATGTCCCAGAAGATCAGTTAAACCAGACAACCTGGTAATCTCCATATAAACTTTACATTATATATAAAGTTATATGGAGAATACCAGGTTTCAGACAACCTGGTAATCTCCATATAAACTTTACATTGTATATAAAGTTATATGGAGATTACCAGGTTTCAGACAACCTGGTAATCTCCATATAAACTTTACATTATATATAAAGTTATATGGAGATTACCAGGTTGTCTGGTTTAACTCCATATAAACTTTATATTATAGGTTTAGAATTAATTCTAAAGTGTTTAATAAAAGCAGCACAGACAGCAGTATAGACATTTAGCAACAAGGAAGCCTGCAAGCTTATTAGGTTATAAAGGAGATGGTTGGTGTTAGCTTAGACAAGTGAAATATCAGAGCACGTCTTATGGGTTTCATCTAACGTACACATGTAATTGCCAGCTAGCAAGCTAATTTCAACAAGTATAGCCAGGCTAAATAACCAGCTAGCAGGCTAGGATAAGTACCGGGAGGTGGACGAGTAACGTAGTTATGGTCTTCAGCAACAGCATGCTGCTCCACCTCGACACCAAACTCTTCCTCTCTTTCAACTTCAACACAGAGATGTCTCTTTATTCGATCATAAACACACTCTCTGCTCGGTGCAGTCCACTTAAAACAACACGGTATTGCACCTTTCCTTAATATTGCTTGCCCTGTTGGTGTGGTGCAGATGTCAGAGGAGTCAAAATTAATGCTGCAGACATAGGTACTACACTGTGAAACTTTAAAAGTTGGCCCCTCATCCCTCCAAATAGCAAGGATTCATTTCTTCTTGAGGTCCTCATCTGCTGGAAAGCAATGGAAACTCGAGATACGGCTGTTTTCTGCTAGATATAGTACAAAAAGGTACACAACAATGAGCCCTCCTCTTCGTTTGCGCCATTTTCAATACATACAATCTGAACTGAAGTATTGATGCGCTTCAACTCGCTGAAACAGAAGTCGTACCCCGGAAATGTGAAAAAGGCTATTGTGGAATCTGAGCATTACTAATTACAATATGAATGTACGTTTCATTGGAAGTATTCACTTCCAATTCAATTCACAGTGCCTAGATAATGAGAACAGCAGAAACATCTCTGTTTAGATTATCTCTCTGTAGGTTGCGCTCTGATAACCACAGGAATGTTTACGTTGACCATTTGGCATGGGGGTTACTGTCTTGGAAACCTAATCTTTGCTAGGTAAAAACGCCCTTCAATGTATATATCAGCTAGTAACCAGCATTACAGTGAGAAGAGCAGGGGAGAGATTGAGCCTGTAACATCATGAGCTAATAGACTATCAAATGCGGCAATAAATAATTGAATTACTCTCTCCATTGACAACCGGGTACGCGATTCATTATTTCAACCACTATACGAAATGGCTCATTTCCAACACTATTCATGTTCAGGTTTGCTTGCCGCGGCACACGATTGTTAAGTAAGTTGCCCTCAATGCACTGTGCAGCAAGTTGACAACGTACGATTAACAAAACCAATGCATGTTAGTCCAATTCCAGTGAGGTTTCCGTTCTCCCCGAAGTATCTGTCTGAAAGCAAGGAGACTGTAACAACGCACAAAATGTTTTGTAAATGCTTTATTCTGAAGGATGTGTTTTAGACAGTTCGTCCACACACTCTACTGGCCTATTTGGCAATCTGAGTGCATAGGTTCAACATATAGCCTACTAACATATTTTTTTTAATTTGAGAATCTATTTTAATATTGTCAAGCAGAAACTTAAAAAACTGGTTACAATGCAGGCTGGCAAACTAGAGCACATGCTACCAAAATTGCTTGATATCAACGTTTAAAATATGTAGTTAGTGATCAGTGTGACCAAATTATATTATATAAATTGCCATCTGATCATAACATTTTATATATATGCAAAAATATAAGTAATATTTACCCATCATTGATCACATAACAGCCTGGCGTGCATGGATCTCTCGCTCTGTGTTGTACTGAGCATGCGTAATACCCCGCTCATCTTCTATTCAGACAATTTGGAAAGCTCTCAAATGAACTGTGACAACTAGTGGCGTGGAGTATTAATACAGGTATTTTTACCACTTGGCTGTAGTATCAAGAGGCTGTTAACAACTTGGCATAATACTTCGCTAAATTGCATGGCTAAGGAAAGTTTTGAGTGAGGAATAGAAGCGTTCACCCTTCTGTTCCTCACTCAAAACCATCCTTTTTCAACTTTTTTGGAAAGGAAAGAAAAAGGTGCAGTGGTCTCTTAATTTTTTCTGGAGCTGTATATTAAAGAGTTGAAGCAGATCAGTTTTTTTTAAAGGTGCTACACGTTGTATTGGTTTTATATTTGTTGCTGAAAATAGCCAGAATATATTTTTCACAATATTACTTACCCGCCACGCGCTGTGTATATTGTGTATATAACTGATTTCTCCCTAAGCACATTTTTGGTGTTGAAATGAGAACTCTTCAAAGAAATTATCTACAGTTGGATAAATCTGTGTTAATGAGAGAAAACATGCTAAATATTATGGGGAATCATGTTGCCATCATGGCACTGATGTGTCTGACAATCCCAACAGGAGAAAACAACTAAGTCTATATTGACTTCTATGACAGATTTATTGGGCTCACAATGCAAAGACAACGTGTTGTGTGCTGCATCGGTTGACCATGCAAAACTGCAGACAGAATGTGCAACTAATGCACAATGTGAACAATTGTAGGACTACTGTAGAACAACACGCAGGACAATCTCATCTACAAATATGTAAGGGTGTCAAGTATGCAGGATCCACATAAACAACAGGAATATTTGATACTGCATACTGTGGAATCCACTATCATCAATATTAAAACCATTGCACTAGAGTAATAATAATGAAACAATGAATATATGCCTACATTTGGGGATTTTTAGTGTAATCAGATTGATTGCAAAAGATTGTTAACACAGTCTTAGAATGTACTACACACCAATATGTGTTACATAAAATCTTAGTGTACACTTTTAATTGCATTGGTATTTATATTCTTGCACAATAATATTTGCTCAGAACAAATTTAGACAAATATATTATATATACAGCTCTGGAAAAAATTCAGCCTTCCCTGAAAACGACAGTCTGGATGGCAGCATATGTTGCTCCAAAACCTGTATATATTGTTCAGCATTAATGGTCCCCTCACTGATGTGCACGTCACCCATGCCATGTGCACTTATGCACCCCCATAACAATTACAGATGCTGGCTTTTGAACTGTGCGCTGAACCCGGATGGTCCCTCTCCTCTTTAGTCCAGAGGATGCGGCTTTCATGATTCCCAAAAATAATTTCAAATTTTGATTCGTCAGACCACAGGACAATTTTTCACCTCAGTCCATCTTAAATGAGCTCGGGCCCAGAGAATGTGGTTGCTGTTCTGGATCTTGTTTATATATGTTTTCTTTGCAGGGTAGAATTTTAACTTGGATTTGTGGATGCAGCGATGTACTGTGTTCACAGACAATGGATTTCAGAAGTGTTCCTGAGCCCATGCAGTGATTTCCACTACAAAATAATCTCTGTTTTTAATGCAGTGCCGTGCCAAATTAGTGCCCAAAGATCACGGCCATCCAATGTTGGTTTTCAGCCTTTCTCCGGATTATTTGATTCTTTTGAAAGCAAGTTTATTTCTATCGCACAATTCATATATATAGAAGCAGTTCAATGTGCTTTACAAAGAAAAAGTGAAATATAAAAATACAATAGAATAAAAACAAATATTATAATTAAAACAATAAACAGCAATAAAACATCATAATAAGAAAACATTGAATAAGAAAAAAGAAATAGAATAAAATAATAATAATAACATAACTGGTAGATTCCATAGTAGATTCCATGAATCTACCACACTGTTTAGCTGTAAGGCTAAACAGTGTGGTAAAGTTTGTGCTCAGTCATTGGCACGTGAAGAGAAGTGTTTTTAACCTGGATTTAAAAATGGATACGTTTGGGGCATGTCAAAGATCTTCTGGTCGTTTATTCCAGTTGTGTGCAGCATAACTGCTAAACGCAGCTTCGCCATGTTTAGTTTGGACTCTGGGCTCTACTAGCTGACTTGAGTTCATGGATCTAAGAGCCCTGCTCGGTTTATACTTTTCAAACATATAAGAAATGTATTTGGCGCCTAAACCATTCAGTGATTTATAGAATAAAAGCACCACTTTAAAATATATTCTGTAACTGCCTGGAAGCCAGTGCAAAGATTTAAGAAGCGGAGTGATGTGCTCTGTTCTCTTGGTCCTTGTCAACATTCTAGCAGCAGCATTCTGAATGAGCTGCAGCTGTTTTACAGTCTTTTTGGAGACTCCAGTTAAGAGCCCATTAAGCCCTTGAATCTGGCTATATTTTTAAGTTGATAGAATGCTGTTTTGGTGACTGCTTTGATATGACTGTTGAACGTGAGGTCTGAATCCATCAGAACACCAAGATTACGCACCTGGTCCCTGGTTTTTAGGGCTAGAGAATCCAGTTCTTTACTAATACTAGTTCTCTTGTTTTTGTTACCAAACACAATAATCTCTGTTTTATCTTGGTTTAATTATAGATTCAATTTTGGTTCATCCAGGTATTTATGTGCTCTATACAATGACACAGTGAGTCTATTGAGCTGTTGTCATACGGGTCGAGAGCCATATATATTTGAGTATCATCCTCATAGCTATGGTAGTTAAAGTTGTTGTTCTGTAGAATTTGGCCCAGAGGTAGCATATAGAGATTGAACAGAAGTGGTCCGAGAACTGATCCCTGGGAAACTCCACATGTCATAGCCACCCTATCAGATTCATGACTGCCATTGGTGACAAAGTAACTCCGGCCATCTAAATAAGATCTGAACCAATTAAGGACTGTCCCGGAGAGTCCTACCCAATTTTCCTGCCCGTCTAGAAGTGTTCTATGACCTACAGAGTCAAATGCTGCACTGAGATTTAATGGAACCAGAACTGTTATTTTATCGAATCAGTATTCAGCTGTATAAATTTTTCAGAGCTGTTTCAGTACTGTGGTGAGATCGGAAGCCTGACTGTAATTTGTCTAAGAGACCACTTGAGTTTACAAAATTGCTGAGTTGATTGAAGACAACCTTCTCAATGATCTTGGCTGTAAAAGGGAGATTTGATATAGGTCTATAGTTGTTTTATATAGATGCATCCAGTGTTTTCTTTTTTAATAGAGGCTTAATGGCAGCTGCTTTTAGAGACGTTGGGAAAATACCTGATTGCAGAGAGCCATTAACTATTTGCTGTAGATCCATTGTTATAGAGATAAAAATAGTTTAAAAAAAGTCAGATGGCAGTGTGTCGAGACATCATGTGGAAGCTTTAAGATGTTGATCTGTTTCAGTTAGGGATTTTTGATCAATTATATTAAATTGCGACATAATAACCAAGTTATGTCTTGGTGGTCGTAGTGGGTACAGTGTCATTGCTTAACTGTTTAGTTCTGATGGTCCATCTCGTCTAATACTTTTTTCACTATAAACACACAAATTCATTACATTTCACAGTGGACACGAGTTCTGATGCTATCTGCTTTAGGGGGGTTCTAAGCTTGTCGACCATGGCAAATAGAGTGCACATATTGTAGATATTTGCGTTGATCATTCCCGATAAATGTTGCTGTCTAGCCCTGCATAACTCATAGTTGAAGCTACAAAGGCTTTGTTTATGGATGTCATAGTGGATTTGAAGTTTAGTTTTCCTCCACTTACGTTCCGCTTTCCTACATTCTCTTTTCAGGGCGCTTACCATCATGGTGGTTCTCCATGGGGCTTTCTGTTTGCACATAGTTTTCTTTACTTTTACCAGTGCAACACGATCCATGAAATTCGATATTATGACGTTAAAATTATCCAGGAGTACATCAACTGACTCTGCACTTATTGTTGGAGAGATAGCTATGGCCTCCATAAACTGAGCATTGGTACTCTCATAAATGTTCCTTTTCTTAACAGAAACAGTTTACTTGAAAATCCGGGGTGATCAGTGGTTTTAATGATATTAGGTACTGCAGATGATGAGATCTCCAAACTCTTTGCATTTTTATGTTGATAAACTTTTTTTTTAATTCTTGCACTATTTGCCCGCAGTCTTTCACTGAGTGGTGAACCCCTCCGCATCTTCACTTCTGACAGACACATCGTCTCTGATGGTCTTTTAATACCCAATCATGTAACTGACCTGTTGTCATTTGACCAAATTAGTTGTGTGATAGTCCACCAGGTTTAGTTTTTTAGCATTACACAACTGTTCCAGCCTTTGGTTGTCTAAACTTTTTTAAAATGTGTTGCTGGCATCAAATTCAAAGTGGGCATACATTTTTCTAGGAACAATATATTTTTTTTCAGTTTTAACATGTGATATGTACAGTGAGGGAAAAAATATTTGATCCCCTGCTGATTTTTTACGTTTGCCCACTGACAAAGAAATGATCAGTCTATAATTTTAATGGTAGGTTTATTTGAACAGTGAGAGACAGAATAACAACAAAAAAATCCAGAAAAACGCATGTAAAAAATGTTATAAATTGATTTGCATTTTAATGAGTGAAATAAGTATTTGATCCCCTCTCAGTCAGAAAGACTTCTGGCTCCCAGGTGTCTTTTATACAGGTAACGAGCTGAGATTAGGAGCACACTCTTAAAGGGAGTGCTCCTAATCTCAGCTTGTTACCTGTATAAAAGACACCTGTCCACAGAAGCAATCAATCAATCAGATTCCAAACTCTTCACCATGGCCAAGACCAAAGAGCTGTCCAAGGATGTCAGGGACAAGATTGTAGACCTATACAAGGCTGGAATGGGCTACAAGACCATGGCCAGCAGCTTGGTGAGAAGGTGACAACAGTTGGTGCGATTATTCGCAAATGGAAGAAACACAAAATTACTGTCAATCTCCCTCAGTCTGGGGCTCCATGCAAGATCTCACCTCGTGGAGTTGCAATGATCATGAGAACGGTGAGGAATCAGCCCAGAACTACACGGGAGGATCTTGTCAATGATCTCAAGGCAGCTGGGACCATAGTCAACAAGAAAACAATTGGTAACACTACACCGTGAAGGACTGAAATCCTGCAGCGCCCGCAAGGTCCCCCTGCTCAAGAAAGCACATCTACAGGTCCGTCTGAAGTTTGCCAATGAACATCTGATTCACAGGAGAAATGGGTGAAAGTGTTGCGGTCATATGAGACCAAAATCGAGCTCTTTGGCATCAACTCAACTCGCCGTGTTTGGAGGAGGAGGAATGCTGCCTATGACCCCAAGAACACCATCCCCACCATCAAACATGGAGGTGGAAACATAATGCTTTGGGGGTGTTTTTCTGCTAAGGGGACAGGACAACTTCACCGCATCAAAGGGACGATGGACGGGCCATGTACTGTCAAATCTTGGGTGAGAACCTCCTTCCCTCAGCCAGGGCATTGAAAATGGGTCGTGGATGGGTAATCCAGCAGGACAATGACCCAAAACACACGGCCAAGGCAACAAAGGAGTGGCTCAAGAAGAAGCACATTAAGGTCCTGGAGTGGCCTAGCCAGTCTCCAGACCTTAATCCCATAGAAAATCTGTGGAGGGAGCTGAAGGTTAGAGTTTCCAAACGTCAGCCTCGAAACCTTAATGACTTGGAGAAGATCTGCAAAGAGGAGTTGGACAAAATCCCTCCTGAGATGTGTGCAAACCTGGTGGCCAACTACAAGAAACGTCTGACCTCTGTGATTGCCAACAAGGGTTTTGCCACCAAGTACTAAGTCATGTTTTGCAGAGGGGTCGAATACTTATTTCACTCATTAAAATGCAAATCAATTTATAACGTTTTTGAAATGCGTTTTTCTGGATTTTTTTTGTTGTTATTCTGTCTCTCACTGTTCAAATAAACCTACTATTAAAATTATAGACTGATCATTTCTTTGTCAGTGGGCAAACGTACAAAATCAGCAGGAGATCAAATATTTTTTTCCCTCACTGTATGCCCCGGGCAATAGTCTGTTTTTGTGTTAATGGTTCATTTGGCCTATTTCTTGTAATGTTTTTTGTATTCCTGTGCACAAGGATTCTGAATATTGATTTACGTTTTTCTTTTCTTGTCTAATATATCCTTGGATACGTTTATCAAGGTTATTGTTATGGTACGTAACATGTTTTTATTAGGCATTTCTAGAGATAGCCTGTTTTGTTTTGTCATGCTTGGTGAACCAGGGCTGGATGCATTTCTTGCATCTAGAATGTTTGTTTATTCCATTCAGCCCCACCATAGGTGACTGTGTGGAGATGTTAGCTGGCACACGTGGGGTTCTAAACCAAGGGCGGAAATCCCTGGGGGGTCGGGGGGGTCAGGACCCCCCTCCCATCTAAGGGTTGTCCCCCCCTAAAAATATCCTTAAAAACAATGCTGTGTATTGTAAATAACAATGATATATACTTAAATATATTTGCAAGTAGTAAAACGATACAAACCCCAAATAATGCTTTTTAAGTTTAGAAACATTTTGAGTCCCCCCTCCCATGCCTCACAGTGGTTTGGTCCACTGCCTGCCTTACCCGTCCAGCGAGAGCATGGGCGAGAGAACAACATACTGGTAGTTGGATTCGCTGCAGTAACGCTAGTTGTGGGATGTAGTAAGTAGGCGGTTCAAGGCTATTTTATTCACATTAAACTGATCATTTAAAATTATAGACTGATCATTTCTTTGTCAGTGGGCAAACGTACAAAATCAGCAGGGGATCAAATAATTTTTCCCTCACTGTATGTATTATTTTCTATTGAATATTGGGTTTACATTATTTGCACATCATTGCATTCTGTTTTTTATTTACATTTTATGCAGCATCCCAACTTCTTGGAAACATGATCAGCCATAACATTATGACCACTGCCAGGTGAAATGAATAACACTGATAATCTTGTTATTATGGCACCTGTCAGTGGGTGGGATATATTAGGCATCAAGTGAACATTCTGTCCTCAAAGTTGATGTGTTAGAAGCAGGAAACATGGGCAAGCGTAAGGATCTGAGCAACTTTGACAAGGGCCAAATTTTGATGGCTAGACAACTTGGTCAGAGTATCTCCAAAACTGCAGCCCTTGTGGGGTGTTCCCGGTCTGCACTGGTCAGTACCTATCAAAAGTGGTCCATGGAAGGAAAAATGGTGAACCGGCGACAGGGTCATGGGCGGCCAAGGCTCAATGATGCATGTGGGGAGTGAAGCCTGGTCCGTGGGTTCCGATCCAACAGACGAGTTACTGTGGCTCAAATTGTTGAAAAAGTTAATGCTGGTACTGATAAAAAGGTGTCAGAGTCCATGCCTTGACGGGTCAGGGCTGTTTTGGCAGCAAAAGGGGGACCTAAAAAATATTAGGCAGGTGGTCATAAAGTTATGGCTGATCGGTGTATATGTACAGCCCTGGAAAAAATTAAGAGACCACTGCTTAATTATCAGTTTCTCTGGTTTTACTGTTCATAGGTATGTGTTTGAGTAAAATGAACAGTTTTGTTTTATTCTATAAACCACTGACAACATTACTCCCAAATTCCAAATAAAAATATTGTCATTTAGAGTATTTATTTGTAGAAAATAACAACTGGTCAAAATAACCAAAAAAAGATGCATTGTTTTCAGACCTCAAATAATGCAAAGAAAACAAATTCATATTAATTTTTCAACAACAAAATACTAATGTTTTAACTTAGGAAGAGTTCAGAAAACAATATTTGGTGGAATAACCCTGATTTTTAACAGCTTTCATGCGTCTTGGCATGCTCTCCACCAGTATGTCACATTGCTGTTGGGTGACTTTATGCCACTCCTGGCACAAAAATTCAAGTAGCTCGGCTTTGTTTGATGGCTTGTGACCATCCATCTTCCTCTTGACCAAATTCCAGAGGTTTTCAATGGGGTTCAGGTCTGGAGATTGGGCTGGCCATGACAGGGTCTTGATCTGGTGGTCCTCCATCCACACCTTGATTGACCTGGCTGTGTGGCATGGAGCATTGTCCTGCTGGAAAAAACAATTCTCAGAGTTAGGGAACATTGTCAGAGCAGAAGGAAGCAGGTGTTCTTCCAGGATAACCTTGTGCTTGGCTTGATTCATGCGTCTTTCACAAAGAAAAATCTGCCCAATTTCAGCCTTGCTGAAGTATCCCCTGATCATCACCGATCCTCCACCAAATTTCACAGTGGGTGGGAGACACTGTGGCTTGTAGGCCTCTCCAGGTTTCCGTCTGAAACCATTAGATGACCAGGTGTTGGGCAAAGCTGAAAATTTGACTCATCAGAGAAGATGACCTTACTCCATTTCTCTACCGTCCAATCCTTATGATCTTTTGCAAACTTCAGCCTGGCTCTTCTTTGCTTCTCATTGATGAAGGGCTTTTTTCTAGCTTTGCATGACTTCAGCCCTGCCCCTAGGAGCCTGTTTCGAACTGTCCTCGCCATGCACTTCACCCCAGCTGCTGTTTGCCATTTTTTTTTTAGGTTACTTGATGTCATCCTACGGTTGTTGAGTGACATTCAAATGAGTTGACGGTCATCTTGGTCAGTGGACAGTCGTTTTTGCCCTCTGCCAGTCTAGCTTTGTTGTCCCCAATGTCTGTTGCTTGACCTTGTTCTTATGAACCGTCGTCTTTGAAATTTTCAGGATGGAAGCAACCTGACGCTCACTGTATCCCTCTGCCAGTAAAGCCAGAATTGAACCCTTCTTTTCCTCACTCAAAGCTTTTCTTTTCAACTCTTTTGTCATGCTGAATAGTTTATTCAAATTACCTTTGAGGTACTACTTGCACTGTTTTTGCCATCCAGCTGGTCCTATTGCAAGAGGATAGTGATGACCACAGCAGTGGTTTTTATAATTTTCCTTGTTAAATTAGATTTGGTTCAGGTAATCACTTAATCAGTACCTCATTAAGTAAAATGAGGTGTGCCTGTGTTGGAATTTAACAGACACTGGAATGGAATGGCTGCCATACATGTAGAGATGCTGATTTAAGAAAAATTAGGAGTGGTCTCTTAATTTTTTCCAGAGATGTATATATATATATATATACACACACACACACACACACACACACACACACACACACACACACACACACATAAATGTACACCAATCAGCCATAACATTATGACCACTACTTAAAACATACCAAAACAGTCAGTAATTTTGAGACTTTTTAACTTATTTGCCCACCCGGTCCTGTGCCATCTCAAAACGATCTCTGATACATTGACACTCTGCAGTTTGTCTAAAAAAGCAACAGGTCTGTGGACATTACTATCAACATGGCCAATGCATCGACAACCGAATGACATACGCAAGGATACTGTTTGTGGATTTTAGCTCTGCATTCATGACTGTCATACCAAAGTAGCTGTCAGTGGATCACTGATTTCTTGACCAATAGGATGCAAAATAAAGTAAAAATGAGCATTCATGTTTGAGAATCCCTTTGCACTGCTGCACCACAAAGATGCATACTCTCACCCTATATTCCTATACTCCCCCTACACCAATGACTGTGCCTCCAAAAATACAGATGTCAAGCTAGTCAAGTTTGCAGAAGACGACAATCTGGTCAGTCTCATTACTGATGCGTGTCCTCTAAACAAATCACTTAGAGTACACTAGGGTTGTAACAGATTTCTTCTGCTCAGTCTGCGCTGTACCTTAACACAGACAACAATAAAGGTGTTGTTGGACTTCCAAAAAGGTTCAATCGCCTCCCAAAATCTTAAGTAGCAGGAAAACATAAAGTTCACAAAGATGGAATACCAGTGAATGTACAACTTGAAATGACTGGAAAAAATGGAAGACCATCCTGACCCAGCTCTACGCATCAATCGTCGAATCCATCCTCAACTCCTTCCATCCCTGAGTGATTTAGATGTGTCCACTGCAAATGTAAACTGAAACACAGAAAGTTCAATCAACTGCCTTCCATCTCAGGCCGACATGACACTATGGCTAGAAAGTGTACAGGCAAGATTATTAATTACCCCAAAAATATTGTAATTAGATTTCATTGTTTTCTGAACTGCAAATATTAATTGAAAAACTCATAGTTATTCAATATTGTTAGAATGCAAAATTAGCTTCTCAAGTTTGGAATGTCCAAGTCATCAAACATGAACTAATTTTATAATACACATTTATGTAAATATTAACATAGAATTATAATCACAATACTGATCATTAGGATTGTCATCGTCATGTAAGGTTGATGTAGTATACAGTATGTGGCTGACCTTCACCGATATGTAGGTGATGACTGTCTTGTGGGCTCTGTGTATTAATTATTTGGGAGAATGCAAACTTCATACAGATAACACTGTCATCAGACTTGTATCAGTGTACTAACAATGGGTCAAGGAAATATAATAATGTGCGTGTAATGAGGCACAGTTGATATACTCAGGCTGTTACATTTACTGTTTGAATTGTTGTATGATCGACGGAGAACAGCTGGACTCTATCCACTAAACGACGTGCTCTGGCTGTTTTCACACAGTGACGTGTTTCAATTGATACATTTGATAATGAGCAAAATAAGAATATGCAACTATCACCACCATAAATATCCCATAATAATACATTTTATGTATGCGTAATGACATCACAAAAGATCTGATGTGAAAATATCCTTTCTAGTTTAAAAAGGAAACAGGACATTATATAAATGGAGTCTCTATGTAGACACTGCTTAATAGACATTGCTGTTATCCATTAATGCCTCATTCATTTTTGTTACTGACTGAGTTCAAGGGAGGTCAAAAGTGAAGAATGGCTTGGTTGTCATTCAGAACAAGAGATGTTTTATTGACAAAGGCATCAGCAGACATAACAGACAGCCAAGCAAGCTGACATAACAGACAGCCAAGTAAGCAGACAAGGTCTGTGAGAAAAATCAAATGTATTTCCATCCCTTTCTCAAAACTATTTTTGTTGTGAATGAAGATTGGTGACTGTTATAAATGTGTCTTATTGTATTGAGCGGTAGAAGTAAAAAAAAATCTCTAACATATCCTTTGTTTGAACTAGTTACTGAAAGTCAGCCACCAGCAACAGACTCCCTCAGATTCCCACACACGCACTGTAGTTACGTAGTTTCTGCGTTATGTGCCATTGCTGAGGACTGGATCAAACTATTGTGAGGCAAAGGCCGGTGGGTCGCAATCATTTGAAACTTAAAAATGCGCTATTGAGTGTCTATCTCCAGCAAAGTGCTTTCATTGCGTGTTATAAATATTATTGAAATTACAGTTATTTTTATAGTGATATATTGGGGATGGACAAATCATAGTTTTCCCAGGATGGCAAATCTGTCTGAAAGACTGGCAAATGTAAACGACCATAAGGTCTGGGAGTTACTCACCTTTCTTTATCTTTGGTTGATAAAAAGCATAGCGCGTCCACAAACGGGTTACGCAACTTCTAGAAAGTTTTTACACAATGATTTTGACCTATTTTCAGCTCTTCCATGAAATGGTAAGATGCTCTACAGTAGTCGCTAATATCATTCGTTTTTGTGTCAGACGTATTATGTTTATTTTAGAAAAATATAACTGCTAGTGTTGGCTGCCTGTTGGTACGTAAGTAACCCTTGTCCCGATTTGAATGCTTGCTACCTGGTTAATATCATAGTGTGGTCTTCAAACAATTACAATCAGGAAATAAAGTTATAAACACTATTTGAGCTAAATGTGAGTAAATAAAAGCGCGGTCTGACCAGTGATTGTTACGTCACTCGTACCTAGACATTCTAATGGTGCGTTCTAAACAATACGTTCTAATCACACCGGTGTGATCGTACGCTTCCGGGACCACTCTAGCCTGATCACACTGGTGTGATCGTACGCGTCAAAGGGTTAAATCACCCGAAGGTGATTTTACTGGATTCAGCTGAACATGGTAGTGCGAACGCTGCCACCACCTCTGGTAATCTGGATGGTCCGGAAGTCAGGGCTTGGACACACCAAACTGCACGCGCTGTATACAAATTCATAAATACGAATTCATACGAATTCACAAAGGAAAGTGTCACATACAGCACCAAGGCTAGGACAGGCCTCTAGGGCAGGCCAGGATGCCTCCTCACTTGTCCAGAGTTTGAAAGAGGACACGTGGTAAGAGCAGCACAGCACACAGCAAAGGCAATGGCACAGCACACATGAAACAGTAGTAGCACAGCACACAGTAAATGCGCATCACATGATCAATGGTAATAGCTTGGCACAGAGTGGAAGGACTCCTTATGTCTAAGTACAAGGCAGCCCGTCTGAACTATAGGCCAGCCCCCTAATCTACTAGAGCTGGAGGCCGCCTACGGAAACGCATGCCAATTACAGGGTACGAGGCATATACAGAACATAAAACGATAAGATGTAGCTTAAAACTTAGCTCTGTTAGAAATCAGCCGTTTCGTATAGTGGTTGAAATAATGATTGCGTACCAGGTCGTCAAGGGAGAGAGCAATTCAATTATTTATTGCCGCATTTGATAGTCTTGTTCATGTGGTTACAGACCCGGTCTTCATACACGATGCCTTAAAAACTCAATCTCATCTCAAAGAAACGTCCGGTTGTCCTCTCCTCTATAGACATTGCAGGACCGAACACACATCACAGTACTGTAAGCCCATTGGCTATTTACTGTTGCGCTTTGAATGAGTGTGACTTCCTGTGTACGAATAAACAGGTGGTCTTTTTCTATCTAAACATAACAAGCATACACTTCAACAGCTCCCAGAATTGATGAGACACTCCTTGAACCCCCCCCCCTTTCACAAGCCCTCCCACTCACTACCTGTCTTCATCGCCGGCTGTCCTAAACAGCAATGGAAGACACCCTCCCCTCGTTAAGGCGAGTGCAATAGCAGAGCCTCTGGTTTATACAATTGTGTATCCTGCTAGAACAGCCTTGTCCTACCCAGCTTCCCCTGTTCTCCCGTAGCACTCTCGGCTTTGTACTTTTATAGTCCTCAGTGTCCTAGACAGAGCCTCTTGATTAGCCCCAGGTGCAGACCATTAGTCCCAACCCCCCAAATTGCATAGAGATACTTAGAGGGAAGCACCGGGAGAGTAGTGCAACAACTCCCTTAAAAAACAGCCCCTAAGTATTGGCTTTGCCTGACTTCTGGTTTTATGATTTTGTTCATGGTTCAAAAGTGGACAGAATCTAACAGCTGTCATTCAATGACTTGCTAATAGAGTGGCTCTTAAAAGTATTTACATCCCATGGACTTTTCCTCATTTTGTGTTAAAACATGGTTAAATACAGATGTCTCTGTGAGGTCTGACAGTTGATTAGTACAATTTCTAACAAAAACCTTATCATGAAGACATAGAAAATCCGGAATAAGGTTTTTTAAAAGCACCAATCAGGAGTAGGATATGTGATGGAAATCCACCAAGTAGAACTCTTTCAAAGTAGGTACTCCCCTATACAATGGTCCATTTAATCAAAACATCAGCTTAATACACAAGTTTCCATAACAGATATAAAAACATTGAAAATCACCGGAGCACAGTATAGTCCGTTGTTAAGAAATGGAGAGAATTTGTTACAACTGTGAATCTGTACAGAACAGGCCATCCTCAAATTCGGGTAAAAGTATTCGGGTAAAAAGGACACAGAAATTCCTATGGCAACTCTTCCATGGATGAGCTTGGAGACATGTTACTGCAAAAAAGGTAAAAATGGATGCAGCTAAGTACAGAGAAATCATGGAAGAAAACGTAGTCTGCAAGTGCCTTGGGAGAAGATTCATCTTCCAGCAGGACAATGACCCCAAACATACAGTCCAAGTCATACTGGAGTGGCTTGACAAAAATGGTCTATATCTGGAGTGGCCCAGACCTCAATCCAATTGAGAATATGTGGAATGAGCTGAAAATTGGTGTTCACCAAAGGGCCCCATCCAATTTAATGGAGCTAGAGCAATTTTGCAAAGAACAATTAGTACAACCCCATTTCCCATATAGTGGGATGCAAATAAAAACAGAATGCAATGATTTGCAAATCATTTATCCATATATTTAATTGAAAATAGTACAAAGACAACATATGAAATGTTGAAACTGAGAAATGTTATTGTTTCTTGAAAAATATATGCCCACTTAGAATTTGATGCTAGCATCATGTTTCAGAAAAGTTTGGACAGGGGCATGTTTACCACTGTGTTGCATCACCTGTTCTTTTAACACCACTCTGTAAGCGTTTGGGAACTGAGGAGACCAAATGCTGTTTTGAATGTAAAAGGTTTTCCCATTCTTGTTTGAGATAACAGCAGCTCAACAGTTCTGGGTCTCCTTTGTCATATTTTTTGTCTCATAATGTGCCAAATGTTTTCCATCACATATCCTACTCCTTTGACCGATGTAGAATTCATCACCTGACATTACGGATGCGAGAGGACGCTGGTGTTGTTTGTTTGCTGCTTCTCCACCTGAGAATTAAATTAGTTCCTGCACTCTAGCTAATTTTTTAATATACTCTTTATCTTGCCTTTGGCTCAACAGTTTTTCACTTTTTGCCTGGACATATTCACAACCTGATCGCTACTTTGAGGGATGTTTGTGGTTACATACCTCTATGCACAATCCTGCGACACCAGCTCATGTCACAGCTACACGAGCTTCCTTTCTGGCAAAGTGTTTGGACTCTGCCACCACACCTGACAAAAGCTATCCTCCTCAGCTCACGCTCCCCAGCTCATACCTGGACTTCTGGACCCTTCCATCTCTGCAGCTGCTTAGTGCTGTCTGCTACTGAAACCTCATTCACACCAGGCACGGCAAACTTTATGCGTTCCGGTCCATCCATTTCAATAGAAAGCCATCCGCATCGTTGCGGCTAACCTACCGTACTCAGACAGATTTGAATGCGGTATGGCATGTGTGTCACAGGAGTTTTTTTCCAACTTGTGCGGTGATTTTCCTTACAGTGTCAGAAACGGAAGTTGATGTACCAACAAAGAAGAGCTAATATGTGGCTTTCAACTATGTTTATGGGTTCACAAGAAAAGCTTTGACAACTCAATATTTGTAGTAGCCTACAACATCAAAGTTTAAGACTTATGCTAAATATTTGAGGAGGGCATTTCCTAGACCCGATTGGTTAAATATTTGAGGCTATATATAGCCTGCGTGACTTCAAATTTTTCATTTCATCTACTACAATGAAACCTAAATTGAGAAAGCTCCTGCTCGCCGGCTTAATAGACACTAACAAAACGAGGCTCTCCTCCATCTTTGCAATAATGGTTATGACGATGCGGAAGATTGATTGCAATGTTTTCATATATTGATTGCGATGTTTGTGTTAAGGTACAGTAATTTTAGTCCGTGCTTGGTGTGAACAAGGCTTGCGAGTTCTATCCCGGTGCAGTTAGCCCTTGGCTGGGTCTGCTATCTCTCAGTTTGCCAGCAGCAAGGCAGTTAACATCGTGCTAATCATCCTCCCTGGCTAACATGATGCTAAAATACTCTCAAACTCTCGCAAAAATACCTCGCAAACTCTCAAACGTAACAACTACTCCACTCCACCTCTGTGCATTTCAGCCATCATAACCCTAAACAATCCCTAAATAACAAGGGCCTCATCCTCAGTGAATTTATTTTGGACAATAAACTTGACTTTCTCTGTCTAACCGAAACCGGGCAAAAACCCTTGGAATACTTCTCTCTCAACCAGACTGCACCTGTTGGATTCACCTACATGGAAAAACCACTCCGGGATGGGCGTCGTGGTGGAATAGTGACATTGCATCGACAAACCATCAAAACCAGTGCAATATCCATTCCCACACACTCCTCATTTGAGCACCTTGCTTTTAAATTGCCTGGTCCTAAACCTCTGGTCACTGCTGTCATTTATCGCCCCCCAGGCCAAACCCCGCATTTCCTTCTGAATTAACTGAGTTTCTAACTCAGCTCTGTGCCAGTTCACCATCTGTTTTGCTACTGGGCGATTTCAACATCCATGTCGACTCTGCTGACTGCAAAACCACAATGGAACTCCTGGATATTTTTCAACAGGTGCATCACCAGACTTTCAAAACTCTTGGGGCTCAGACAAGATGACCCGGGGCTGGGGGGATTGCATGTGTGTAATTACATTAGCTATAATTCTGTGGGCTGTTCAATTATTTATTTTAACAGTGCAAATGAAACAAAGTGCATGTTTTTGATGACATACGATTTCAGTGTCAAGTCAAGTATAAAAAAACAACATAAATAATAATGTAAATATGAAAAAAACACAATTGGTCCTAGCATTTGTTTGTTTACGTTGTTGGTCATTGGCATCTGCGGTGTAAGCAGGATAAACGTCTACAAATAGGATTTCAAAATATACTGGATTTGCGGCCTTTTACAGATGAAGATCAAGATTTTTTTTGACATCCGACTGAAAATGATTGAACACAGAGTCACATGCATAGCTACAGGTGAGTTCGGTTCTGCGTTATTACAAATGACTAACATTAAGTGCTGTTAGGCTACTGAGTAAGAACATCATGACTGTTTTGTATTAAACAATGATTGTTTACAATATTCAATTCAAATTAGAATTCTTTAGATAAAGTCACTGGTAGCTTACCGGAAGTTCTAAAGCAAGTTATAGAAAGTGAGCTTGGTGAATAAAGTGAAAAAAACAGCGTTGGCCTGAGTGGCAATACCTAACCCTTGTGTTTCTTCATTTGTCTCAAGTTCAGATCTTTTGTGTTTCTTCACTTATCAACAGTTAAATAGTGTATCAACAAGTTAGAATATGTTGTGATTATTCCTCGTTACTTATATCAACTGGTACTTAATGTTAGCTAAATCGTGTTTCTTATCCACGTGTGATAGCTAACTCTTGGCAGTAACACTGTCTGTTGTTAGCTAGACTAGCTAAACCTACACTTGTAACAATTCCGTTACTGAGGTGTCTTGTGTGTATCTTTGTGTATCCACAGTGCTCCTTAGCTAGCCAGTCTGTCTTATTCTGCTGTAACACTTGCAACTGGCTGTTTTTCTAAACCTCTTTTCTAAACATTGCTTTCAGATCATGACATTTTCTGTAGTTTTGTTCCCGGAGGAGGATGACTGTGGCAGTAGTTCCATGCCTGTGGCTCAAAGGGGGACTTTGCTACTGGCCACCACACAGCATCACCAGCAGGAAGTCCTTCAGCCACGACAAGTTTGCCAGAACTTGTTCACCACCTCAAGACACCTGGGAGGCTGTCCCTCATAAACTCATCAAACATGCAGGTAAATTTGAAAATGTAATAACAGTTTGAAATTTTGGATGAAAATGTGTTTTGCAGGGTAAATGCTTACAAAACTTTAATTTTTCTGAGATACGTGGGAGACCACACATGGGTATCGCCAGAGGAGCCAAATTTGTTCCAGTGTGGGCCCCTACCACCCCAAGGATGCACATCTACACCACAACACCCTGTGGATTGCAGCCCTGGAGGTATGTGAATTACATGTTGATCTGGTAATTGCGGCAATGTTTACTTGGTTTCACCATATTTACCTGTTCACCAACTTTTGTGTTTCATTTTAGGATGGAGCAAGCACAGTACTCCACGGCACCAGAGAGGTACTCCATGGCACCATGTGGAGGACTGCTACATAGGTATGTGTGGGTTCATTCACTTAACCCAGATGCTTAACTTATGTTATTAAAGCATGTCGCTTTCAATTTTATTTGTCAATTTCAATTTATTTTCAAGGGCAAGAAGGCAGAGGTTGGGGGAAGTTTTAGCTCTGCACACGAAGATAAGAATGAACATCTTTGCGGACACTGCAATTTATTGAGTTCTGAGAAGTGTAAAATAACCTGATATTTAGGACTAAATAATTAACTGTCTGTCTTTACTTTCAGAACATCTGGAGAGGATCAAGCGGCTGACTGAAGAGAAAGTCGAGCTGAGGGCACAGCTGGCTCTGCAATCAGGTACAAACAAGACTATATTTACGCTAGCATCTTGTGTCTTCATAAAACATTTGTCTGAATTTGTGCCCTTTACTAAAATGCAGTACTGTACAGCCTTTCTGAAATTACATGTATAAGGCAGTTAGTTATCTTTATTTCACTATTAAACTATTTACTTTTCTTTGTGCTTTTTAGCTTCAGATAAATGGCTGACTGAAGAGAATGTCGAGCTGAAGGCACAGCTGGCTCTACAATCAGGTAAAAACAAGACTACAGTTACGCTAGCATCTTGTCTTCATAAAACATTTAATTTGTCTTGAATGTCATGCAATTTGTCAGTGGTATGTGACTGTGATTAACTGCTTTTTTTGTTGGTCCAGGTAATTCACTTCAGTTGCGCCACATGTGCACAATGAGTGAAGAACTGTGTGAGCTGTCGAACAAGATGGCCACAGTGATCCGCTTGTGAGGGAGTTGTCGTTCCCCAATGTACAGGGTATTCAGCTCCCCCTGGAAACTTGGAAGACCAGCGGCAGTTTGATTCAGTTGAGGCAAGACATGGACGTTCAAGACAAACTGGTAAGCAGTTTTTTCTTTTCATAAAAAAAAATAAATAATTCGAACAAACTTAGATGTTATATAAATTGATTAGAAATATTTAACATGAGCTGTCAAGTGTAAAACCTTTTAATTCTTCTATCTGTATGTTTGCTGTTTGGCTGTTAAGGCTGGCAGGGAGCTGAAGTACATGGTGTGGCGGATGCTACTGTGGCATCATTACAAATGCTCTCGCCGTCTTGAATCACCTGGACTGGAGCTGGGACAAGGCCAGCTTTAAGGACCTTTTCATCAGGACTAATCTTCAAAGTAAGTTATTTTGTACATGGCTATTAGATTCTTGTGGTTAATTAAATTACTATATTAAAGGAGCCATAAGGAAGAATCCTTCCACCCGGGATGCCACTGACGAGGCAGTCCAGAACCAGGTCACCAGGTACCTGTAAGGGGCAGCTGACTGTGGAGGTGAGAGAAGACGTCGTGGAGGTACAAGGGACCTGCCGTGAATATTAATGACACAGCTCAAGCTCAACACCGCAACACTTGGATTCCAGCCCTTGCTTATTTAGTATTGTATTATGTTTATTTTGTACTTTTCACAATCAAATACTGTGATTTTTCTATAACTGTTGCTGGACAGATGTATATAGCCCCTTTTTTTGCATGCATCTTGAACCGTTTGATTTTTTAAATTAATTCAATTCATTTGCACATGTTTATTTTGTATGCTTGCTGTATAATGCACTTGTTTTTTGTATGCATCTTGCACTATTTGAAATACATTTTTTAGATTTAATTCAGTTAATTGTCATTTGTGAAATGACCAAAATCGGTTTATTATTTTAAAAAATCTAATATTGGGGCATGAGGCATCCCACTGGGTTTAGTGCAAAAAAAGCAGCAAGCTGCCGTTGAGCCGCTGATCAGGGTATCGTTGGAAGGCATTGTAATGCAAGTGGGACACCCCGCCGACGCGCACTATAAAAAAAGTGTCCTGCAGCTGGCGGCCCGCTAGCCAAACACTTTGCAGAAAAACTCAGGCCGCAGCGTCAAAAAGCTAGTGGGCCGCAGGCGTGTTGCTAGCAGGGATAACATCTGGTAACTGGACATTCAGACTGCCACCCCGCCTTGGATTATTTTAGAACTGCTGTAATTTACTTTTACTATAGGATTGTATTACTTAACGTGGTGAAATACAGAGCTGCAAGCAGTTCAATTCAAATACGTGTCCAAACACTCCACTACTGTATGTGACCATGGGCCGTATTAAATCTGAATATGTTCTGCAACAACGACACCTTTTTAATAAGAGAGGTGAGGTCCTCTGGATAGACAACACAGGTTCTTCAAATCAAGGAACAGAGACAGGATCTTCATACGAAGGTAATGATATTTATTTTGACAATGTAAAATGGTAGCTACTAAAAACAATGTTCTTTAATATGGGCACCTTCATTGGAAACCTAACAGGCTCTAAAATACATGTACTTGCCAGCACCTCAAGAAGCTGAGGGCAGGACACTCGTCTGGGAAGGGGATGCAAAGCCCATGCACGTCTAGCACACAGTGAAACCTGTGAACACCCAACACTGCAACATCACACAAGCACACACACAGCAAACGGTGAATATGTGTTTTTGTGAAATGGCTTTAAACTTATCGCACCGCATGCAGTGACCCTAGAAACCATGTTCACTACCCCCTTATAGTGAGCGCCCCCCACTCAAAATCAAAGAAATAAAAAGATGCAATTACAATATGCAGACCAGCTGGTTATCATAACAATGAAATTGCAGATTAAAATACGCAAAGCTAAAAGTTCACGGAGAAATATGTACACGGACTAAAACGTTAAGACAAGACAAGTACAACGTTACGGTAAAGCAACGGAGCAAAACAGAAGCTAGCGGCACTAAAACCCAAGAAGAAAAAACAACACAACACATTACAACCTGATTACAGTGCATCTAGTAATCGGTGTAAATAACCAATGTGGTCTCAGGGGACTACGTAGACTATTTTACGGAAATCCATGGCACCCGATTTCATATGATATGTTACGTTATGTTACATTACAATGCGCTACCAAAACGTATAATACATTATGTATTGGCTAAAACGTAACATATCTTATGAACGCTATTTCAACGTATAATATGTTACGAATGCTATTAAAACGCATAATATGATACGAACGTCAGACAGCGTATCATATTTTATGAACTCTGCGAATTTGCAGAAAACATACAAGCTGTGTTTCAAACCGGCAACACCAGGATCTGAAGGCAGGCACCCTACCCACTGCTCCACACAGGGAATATGAGAGGGACTGAATGAGTATTGGCCTTACCAAGGTCGCTAAAATATGTAATAAATGCATTTTAACGTTACAGTTAGGTTCATGTTAGGTATCACAGCACTGGGGTTAAGGTTAGGGTTAAGGTTTTGGGGTAAGGTTAGAAGACTACATGAACAGAAAGTCCTTGTACTCTGTCCTCCTTCAGGGGATTGTAGGCAAGAGAGGGTGATTCATTGATATTTTTGCTGGACCACCAGGCAGGGTTCATGATGCCAGGATGCTGAAGGCCTCCAACTTCTTCACAACATGGCAGAAGATGGGCGAGTACAGATTGCTGGGAGACAGTGCCTACATCGGACAGGCCTTCCCATTTGTCATAGCTCCTAAGCGTGACAATGGGTCTCTTACTGAACTAGACCAGCCGCAGAACTCCAAGATCAGCCGTGGGAGGGTAGTTGTTGAACAAGCCTTTGGAAGGACGAAGTGCAAGTGGAGGCGTCTACGCGATATGCAGAACACGCGGATTGATGCTGTGGTGATGATCGTGATGGCAGCCTTTTTTCTACATAACATGTGCATTGGTGCTTCAGAGATATGTCAGAAACACCCATATGGCTGCCCAAGGGAGGAAGATGAAAATGTGTAGACAATATGAACTAATGAATTGGATAAATTGCCTGAATTTTATCAATTAATTTATTGCTACCATTTGCTTGTACATTCTGTGTCTACCAGTAAAGAAGTATTTTTCTCAATTAACTGTCTCAACTTTTCATTGCCCACAATGAAGTGTTTTTGATAAAAAAGTCTCAGGTAAAATCCTAAAAAAATATTTACTAAAAAACAGAACCGGAAACAGTTATATAAAAATTGCCCACATTATAACAATAACAGAATTACTAATACAAACAAATAACCATAAAAAGTATAAAAACTATATACAAAAATATAGCAGCTATACAAAAAAAGATCTTAATGGAAGAAGATGAAAGGTAGAAGGTGTATTTGTTTTAAAAGACATTAATACTTCATTTTTATTAGAGCTTGTCCAAAAACCTGGACATCAACGACTCAAAGCCCTGCTGTGCAGACCTGAGCTGTGTGAGGTTCTCTTCATGGCGCCGCTGACTGGCTTCTTCTGCCTCTTGTAGAAACCGCATCACTTCGTCATCCACTCTTTGCTACAATCGCAATGCCAGTGAGACACACTGTTTGGAAAGTGGACGGCCCAGCCGGGAATCCGCATAACACAAACAGCTGAGGAGTCAATCTGATACTCTTAGTAAATCTGATTTGACCCGTGCCAGCAAACGAGCAATGCAAAGAGGCAGGAATGCGTAAAGGAGCAATGCAAAGAGGCAGGAATGTGTAAAGGAGCCCCCGAGGCCAAGGGTGGTGCACAAAGGCGTCCACTCCCAGAGGAGTGCGATCCCGCTGATTCAGAGAGAACCAAAGGCGACACTGTGAGTTCTGTCTCGACACCAAGTGCTCCACCTGGGCCTCCCCAAATCTCTCCCAATTTGGGATGAAGACGCCACTCATTTTTCTTGAAGGCCCTCTCGAAACATCAGATCCACGCCCACGTTCAGTCGTCCTGGAATGTGGACTGCTGAGAGAGAGCGCAGGTGCCTGTGCGCCCAAAGCCAAAGGCGCATGTCCGACAGATGGAGAGCAGGAGACCTGACTCCTGTTGAAGTACCGACCTAAAGTACTTCCCCGAATTGGTTAATGAGAAGAGATTAAGAGGAGACAAAATCGCAGTGCCGGCAATTATCTTTATTCATACAGATATATCTGGAGACAGTGTGGCATTCAGTCCAACAGAGTCTGACACAATCACAGCACACACAGTTCTTATAGCATGAGCCCCCTACCCTAAATTTTATGGTTCAGGGCGCGGTTCCTACCATATATAAGTGA